>CANYBF012947925.1:0-19102 GCA_948192965.1 Dalechampia spathulata | reverse complement strand
TTTTATTATATTATATATTAATTACTAATTTTCATATATATTTTTATTTATTTTTCTAAAATTATATTAATATTCAAATAGAATTTTTAATATTGAATTATTCATTTTAATATTGAATTAGTTGATAAATATGATTATGATATAAGGATAAGTGAAAATATGAAATTATTTTCCTACACAAATACAATATAAAATAAATTAATTTATTAATTTAAATTCATGTCACATTATTATTTAAGGACTACAAAATTATAAATTTTAAATATATCCATACTGTACATATAAACTATAAATTACATATATAAAAAATAACATTAAGTTATATTAATTTATTAATATTAATTTTTTTCTTAATATTATTAACTATATCATTAATAATTAATTATTATTATTATCAAACTATTAATAATGGGCATTTATGTCCCTTGTCATTCTTAGTTTTCTATACATAATTATTTACATGTTCAAAAATTATTAATTAAAATAAACTATTTAACGTTCTATTAAAATCTATAGAATATACTTTTATTAAATTTTATTTTTAGATTAACTTCTTATCACTTTTGAATAACAATTCGTATCATAATAAAGATTTAAATTTAAATTTATTTAAATTTTTTAAAAAACATTCATATTATTAAATTATAATATCATTAATTATTCACTTTTCACCACAAGATACTGTAATCCTGCAAATGGAAGCTTATTTTTAAATTGAAATATCATTTTTCAAATAATAAAATGTGTTATATTGCAAATTATAATAAAATAAACCATAGAAACTGGATTTTTTTTATGAAATTATAATTATTGTTCGTATAAACTTTTAATCAGAAATATATAATGAATCAATAGTAAATCATTTGGACTAATAATTAGATTAAAAAATTTAATAAATATAAAAGTATTATTTAAATATGAAAATTAATAATTTAAATCAAAACTTATTCAAATGGTAAAATAGCAAGCATAAAAACACGAATACAAATTTTTTAAAAAATGAAAAAATAAGACGGCGCGATTTGACCGAATTCCTCATCTAACGGCTTTAAATCGACCTGGATCTCTATCAACGATTCTGATCATCATAACCAAGAAATCAAACATAAAATACACGAACGTGGCAAAACTAAAGCCGTTCAATAATTATGCGAACCTCCAAAAAAAAAAAAAGGGAATAGCGTAAGAGCGTGCATCACGATGCACGGAAGAAAAGAAAAATGCCGAAACGGAACCCGGACGTGTTCCCGTTTCATTAACCGGATTTCATAATCGCCGATAAGTCCGGGACTTTTTGCAATTTGAAGGATAGCTTAGACCAGCGTTCTTTCCTTTGGTCAAAATTATTTTTAAAAAAAGGAGAAAAAAAAGGAAAAGAAAATAACAAGAAACGAAATTACTACACCCACCAAACAAAAGAACAGAGAAGAGAAAGTCGGCGCTCAGAAAAACTCTGCGAACCCTAAAAAGACTTCTGCTATTTCATTTCGTCGCTGTAAGTGTTTCTAATTGCTGCTTTTGATATTTTTCTTTTGTTTTTTCGGTTTCCTGCCCTTTTTTATATATATTTTTTACCTTCTTTTTATTGCGTTTTGAATAAGTTTTGATTATTTTATTTATTTGTTTTTGTTAATTCTGTGGATAGATCGATCGCTGTTTTGAGACTTTGGATGTGCTGGTGAATTGAGTAACCGATGGTTTAAAGATTGATTTAGGTTAATGAATTTGTGATTTCAGTAATTTTTATTTTCGGAGAGTCAAATATAATGGATTTGGTGACAAGCTGCAAGGTATTTAGTTTAATTAGTTTTTGAAATTTTTGCGTTTCTAATTTGACCTGTGGCTAATCAATTTTACTGGTTTAAACATGCTGGAAATTCATTTATAGAGTTTGATATCGGGATTGAGAAATTTGCGGATGTTACTTGTAGGACAAATTGGCCTATTTTCGTATAAAAGAACTCAAGGATGTTCTTACACAGCTAGGTCATTCAAAGCAAGGGAAGAAGCAGGTAGGTGCCCAAGACATTCTTTATGTTACTAATTTTTTTATAACATCATTTACTGTATGTACAGATGATGCAGACAAGGTTTTTGCAACTTTGTTGAAGCATTCATTATGCTGATTGCTGTTTAGCAGTTCACGTGCTTGTTCATACGCAGAAATTTATAGTTTCTAAATTCTTTTTCTTACTTTCATGATGCAATTCTTTTCTTCTTCCTTGACAATTGTTTCTGCTGCCTCATTATTTGTCAAAAGTGGAAAGAGTAGCCTCTGTGAAGTGTTAGATATTGGCTTTACTGCTTTGTGATTAATTTTTTGATTCACTTATGTTACAGGACCTGGTTGACAGAATATTAGCTGTGCTTGCAGATGACCAAGGTAAATGTTCCTATCTGAACTATTTTTAGATTGATGATTTGTTGGGACAACAATCACTTAGTTGTTATTAATTATCTATGCTTGTAGACATAAATTGACATGAAAGACCTCAAGTCCTTCATTCAAGGCTTTTGTGCTATGCTATCTTGTTCATGTGTAAGATTTATTTGGCTAAGGCTTGTTCTTTGTATCTGTGATACTAAGGAGATCACATGTTTTAAGTGTTTTTATGCATCAGGTTTAGAGGCTTGTGAATGTTCATGGTTTTCTTTGTGTATTCAAGTACATGCTATTTCCACTTAAATATTCTCTTATTATTGAATTTGGAATATGAATTATCTAAATCTTTTGCACCACCAGAGATGAGGTGCTTCTTGCATCATGTAGGAATGCCTATGAGCTGATGCTCTTGTTAATTATAATGTTTCCATGATTCAATTTACGCTATCGAAGTCAAGGCGATTTGTTGTTTTCATATGCAGTTCCAAGAACATCGGCAAAGAAGAGTGCTCTTGGAAAAGAAGATGTGGCAAAACTGGTCGATGACATATTCAGGTTAAATGTTACACATGTGACTTGTATAATAGCATTCTTGATTTCTGGATGCTCTTATTTTTAATTTTTTAGGTGCTGTATACTATTTTATTCATTACATCAACATATGTTTTAACTATCTGGGAGCTTTGCTGCTATAACTTTTATGCATTGCAGCATTGTGTATTCTTCCCCTCTGTTGACATTCATCTATTTCTTGTTTCCAGAAAAATGCAGGTTTCAGGGGCCACTGATCTAGCATCTAAGGGACAGGGTGTCTTGGAGAGCAGTAACACGGTTATTAAAGGAGAAATTGATGATTCCTTTCACTTGGATACAAAAGTTCGCTGTCTATGTGGAAGTTCCTTGGAGACAGAATCGATGATTAAGGTTCATACCATACAGAGAATTTTCTTGAATGAATTTCATTTTCTTTAAATTCATATTGTACAATAAGAGAGTTTGTTTGAAATGATGAGGTGGCCCTTTTTGGAAACATTGGGAGAGGCTTTAGATTTGTTTCAAATTTGATTTTCTTTTCTCAAGGACATGTAGAGCATTGTTGATGCTCTAATTATGCTTTATCTTTGTCTCTCCCTTAAGTGTAGCTAGGGACTTGCAATACATTTCCCGGCATCTTAATATCTGTTACTTGTTATGAGCATTTCAACTGTGATATGTTGTTATTATCCTGGTTCTGAAAATACCTGGTCACTTTTTGTAGTCTAGTGCAATCAGCACTGAGATACACGTCAGGTTGTTAATGTTTGTGCTTTTCTTGATTGAATGGCTCATTACTTTCACAAGCACCAAATTTAATTTAATATGTATGGTTGAAGTAGAATGTGTAGGTACTTGCATCTTGAAGCCAGAATAATGACATTTGTAGAGCATCAATGACATGCATACTGATTGTAAGCTGCCAATCTATGTTAATGTGGAAGTCAGAAACTGCTTAATTTTTTTCTCTGCCATTATGACATTTGAGCCATCTTTGGGCAAATTTCTCATGCTGTGGTCATTTTTTTCACAATTGGCAGTGTGAGGATCCCAAATGTCAGGTGTGGCAGCACATAGGTTGTGTTATAATTCCTGAGAAACCCTTGGAGAGTAGTCCACAAGTCCCTGATTTCTTTTATTGTGAGATTTGTCGGCTCTCCAGGGCTGACCCGTAAGTATCACTCACTGTATTGATAGTTAATCTTGGATTTGTTGCAACCTCATTGTCTCTCTTATTGTTTTTCTCTGTTCTCCATCTTCTTGAATAAATATTACGCATGCTGATACTTAGGATTGACTTGGGAGAGAGAGGAGGATGGAGTTTAGCTTCTTTATATGTTACCTCTGTTCAACCATAGGGACTGTAATTTTTCTTTTTTCATTGCCTATTTAGAGATAAGTTTTCACCTCAAGCCCATATTTTGCAATATTAATTTGAATATGTACTTCCCTTGGATGACAAACTATGCATCACTCGTGGCTTTTGTGTTTGTCTTGTGGCCTTTAAACTACTAGATGTTCACGTCCTTTGACAATGGCATTCTTAGTATCCAGGTTTAGTTGTGGAAGGTCGTCACTTCACTTTCATGTCATTCTAGAAAAAAAATTGCTATTTTTGGACAGAGTGCTATTTGGTGATCAGTAGATGCATTTCATTGTAATCTTTTTAGTTTGGGGGAAATGATTTCATTATGGCATAAGAAGAAGGGAGACCTCTATGACTTGTTACGTTTTACAGAGATGGTAAACATATTGAGTAACTGCAGGCATATGTATATAAGTAGAGTAAATATTTAGGGCAGATATCTTGATGAAAACATTCCTATAAATTAAGTTGGGTTGGTATTGAATGATGGCAAGAGATATTATCTCTATTTTTACACATGGGGTGAAAGTTATTCTTTATTGTAACTGCTGAAATAATCTTGTCATTAGTTCTTAATTTACTGGTCTTTCCTTGAGGTAACGATCGGCTTGTCATGTATTTTTTACCTTTATTTTAATTCTTGATTTCATGGAATCTGTTTGCACTCTTTTTTCATCATGTTGCAATATATTTTGTATGAATGCCATGTGTAGGAGATGGTTTCTGTAGTCAGACGTATAGATACACTGAGTTGTATATTGTTACCAAGGCAAAAGAAGGTCTAACATTTTATTCATGTACAGTTTCTGGGTTTCTATTGCACATCCTCTGCATCCTGTGAAGCTGACTGCTAATACTCCTGCTGATGGGTGAGTGTGTCTTGTGTATTCTTTTTTGCGTCTCTGAAGTTGTGAAACCAACATATATGAAGTCCATTACTTGCTACATAATTCTTCTCAACTTGTTAAATGTTTGGGTTTCTCTGGAGTCGTGGTTCCTACATTCTTTTATGCATTTATAGATGCACGCTTGACATTTATTTATGATATTCTTTTTAGTTAACTAGGTAAAAAATTAAACAGTTTTATGCATATTCTTTGCTAAGCGCATTTAGAAAAAGGTAACATATAATGTTATTACTTCAATTTTGATATTTCTTTTGTCCTTGTTTTTCCAGTTCAACCCCAATGCAGAGCCTGGAGAAAACATTTCATCTTACCAGGGCAGACAAAGACTTGTTGACTAAACAGGCGTATGATGTTCAGGTTGGTATGGCCGACATAGATCTCTTGGACTAAAATTTATATGTACAGAGTGTATTGATAGTCTGCTGTTAATGTTGTTTCTTTTGAAGGTTTGGTGTATGCTTTTGAATGATAAAGTTCCATTTAGGATGCAGTGGCCACAGTATGCAGATTTACAGGTCAATGGTATGGTGCCTGGATCTTAGTTTCCTTCTGATCACCGATGTCTTTTTATTCAATATAGCAGGCTAGACTTGAAAACTCCAAATCAGTTTGTTGAGGAAGGTTTCTTGTTCTTAGCACCATCAAATCAAACAAAATATTAGATACACGTTCATTTACTTGTCATCTCTCCCAAACAAGACAAGACTACAAACCCTACTTTACTCCTTGATACGTTTTCTTTATTTACTATGAAAAAAGACCTTACCCTTACTCTATTGTCATACCCCAAGCAATGATGAGGTGCACGTGCAAAAGAAATGAAGTACTATTTTGATGAAATATTAACATTCTATGTAATGCATGTAAAAATATTTAACATCCTACAATTAATACATAAACAATTTCATCATTTAAAAGGAGACTCTTAATTTAAAATGGAATTTTTAGATTGTCTTAATTTTTAATTTTCAGCCTGCCATTTTTTGATTGTGGATGAGTTCCAAGTTGATTTTTTTCTTTCCGGTTGACAAACTCCAGCCACCCCTTTTTTAGCAAATAAAATGTTTTTTTTTCAGTTTTTTGAGTTAATTATGTTTCTGCTTCTCAAACTTCAGCTACCTTCCATTTTATATTTTATCAAGTTAGGAAAGTTTGCAGTGTAAAATGGATACATTAAATGACTACAGCTGCAGCATAAATTAAAGGGTTGCAGGGCTTCACTAAACAAGAAAGGGGCTGTTGGGCGAGGTTCTTGACTGGAGTCCCCTTGCCTTGCATCACCTGTTCATCTAGTGAAGTCGCTTGGATGCTTTCCAGTTGAGGTGTCTTTAAGACTCCTCACCTGTTCAGCTGGGCGAGTTCCCAATAGCTGGTGATAATGCTGCATAAAATCCAAACTGCTCATTTCAACAATGCCATAAGTTGTATAATGATGCTTTAGGAATCTTTCTTTGTAATTTTTTTGTTTTGGCATTTTTCTTTGCTCTTCAATTTATTAAATTATGTGCATTGCAGGTGTTCCTGTTCGTGCTATTAACAGACCAGGTTCACAATTGTTAGGGATTAATGGTCGTGATGATGGTCCAATTGTAAGTATTTCTCCTTTTGCATCATAATTTTTACCATGCCATATATTTTTTGTCACATCTGCATATTCATTGATTGTGATTTTCTCCCCATGTTTTCTTTTCTCAATTTATCAAAATTAGAAGAAATGTTTTTATGTGTTTGTGGAACTTGTGTTAATGTGCTTTCTTTATTCTATCAGTTCTGGAAATTAGGAGAAACAATTTTTTCTTTTGTGGAACTCATTCATTTTTTTAAAAAAATCAGATTACACCTTGTACAAAGGATGGGATAAATAAGATATCTTTAAATGGGTGTGATGCTCGTATCTTCTGTCTAGGAGTGAGGATAGTGAAGCGGCGAAGTGTTCAACAGGTGATTATTATTATTCTTTACTTACACTTGCATACAGTCAGACTCCTTTTTCTGGCACTTGTGTTTGGTTCAAATGTTCTTTAGTAATTACAACAAACTGCAGTTGAATAAGTTAAATCTTTTTCTAGGGTTTTATTAATCATTATACTTCTTTTTGTTGCATCCTGTTATGTTTTATAGATCCTCAACTTGATTCCCAAGGAGGCTGATGGTGAAAGTTTTGAAGATGCACTGGCTCGAGTACGCCGTTGTGTTGGTGGTGGTGCAGCAGACAATGCTGATAGTGACAGTGATTTAGAAGTTGTTGCAGATTCAATTGCTGTTAATCTTCGCTGTCCTGTAAGTTACATCATCCTTCTGGTTTATGATTGAATGCTCTCACAAACATGGTGGACTTGTCCTCTGCTCTCTTGAGATTGGCAGAGCATGTCATATGATCGTTTTTTAAAATGGCTTTGCCAGTTCTTGTATATATATTTTTGTTATTTTCTTGGAAAGGAATCACACTCTTATGGCATTCAATACAACATATAGATTGGTGCCTTTCTTTTTGATGCACATCCTTATTGATTTTGCTTCTCTGGATTAACTACGTGAATTGGCACCTGAACTTTTCTACGTGAATTGGTTGCTAGCCTTTGTAAATGTTGAGTTTTATAATTTTTGCATTAGCCAATGATTGGATATTTTTCAGCCGAGTCCAAGTAATTAATATTTGAACACTTCTTTTTTGAGAATTTGATTTCCATCATTGATGTACGCACAGATGAGTGGTTCAAGAATGAAAGTTGCTGGAAGATTCAAACCTTGTGCTCACATGGGCTGTTTCGATCTTGAAGTTTTTGTGGAAATGAACCAGCGTTCCAGGAAGGCATGCTACTAATTGTTATCCTACTTTTTGTTTGAGGTTTTGTTTATTGCTGTTTTCATTTCTGAAGTGAAGTTTGATTGTATGCAGTGGCAGTGTCCTGTTTGTCTCAAGAACTACTCCTTGGAAAATGTAATAATTGATCCATATTTTAATCGTGTTACCGCTAAGGTATTGCTCTTTAATCTTTGTCATCATTGCTATTTGACGTAGTGTCCTTTGTCATAATATTGTTTAATTATGCGGTAATACAGATGCGGCATTGTGGTGAAGATATAGCTGAAATTGAAGTGAAGCCTGATGGTTCATGGCGTGTAAAAGCCAAAACTGAAGCTGAGCGTAGGGAGGTAGGTGAACTATCACAGTGGCATAATCCAGATGGTACTATGTGTGTTCTTAATGGTGGAGGACACAAATCTAAAGTGGAATTAGAAAAGCAGATCAAGCAGGAAGGAACTTCAGATGGTCTTAATGGTACTGGTTTGAAACTTGGAATCAGGAAGAACTGCAATGGATTTTGGGAAGTTAGCAAACCTGAAGACACCTCCTCTTCTGGTAATAGGTTGCAAGGAAGGTTTGAAAACATTGAGCAGAAAGTGATTCATATGAGCAGCAGTGCCACTGGCAGTGGTCGGGATGGTGAAGATCCAAGTGTAAATCAGGATGGTGGTGGGAATTTTGACTTCACGAACAATGGGGTGGAACTTGATTCTTTGTCTCTCAATGTAGACTCGACATATGCATTTCCTGATCAGAACTTTTCTGCACCGGCAGGGGATGCAGAAGTTATTGTTCTTAGTGATTCAGATGATGATAATGATATAATGATGACATCTGGGACTGTTTACAAGAATAATCAAACTGATGTTGGTGGATCTGCTTTTCCAATGCTGCATCCTGGAATTGCAAATCCCTATCCTGAAGATCCTACAGTTGGGAATGGTTTGGGTTTTCTAAATCCTAATGATGATGAATTTGGGATGCCCCTCTGGCCGTTACCACCAGGAAGCCAAACTGGTCCAGGGTTTCAATTATTTAATTCAGATGTTTCAGATTCCTTGGTAGATTTACAGCATGGTTCTATCAACTGTCCCATGTCATTGAATGGTTATACATTAGCTCCAGAGACCGTTACAGGACCTGCTGATTTAGTTGCGGATTCTTCAGTTGTTAGATCTGACACTGACCTAAATGACGGCTTGGTTGATAACCCTTTGGCATTTGGTGGTGAAGATCCATCTCTTCAAATCTTTCTTCCTACTAGGCCTTCCAATGCATCTGGGCAGTCTGATTTGAGAGATCAAGCTGACATGTCGAATGGTGTCCGTACGGAGGATTGGATCTCTCTTAGCCTTGGTGGTGGCAGTGCCATTGGCAGTCATTGTGATCCAGTTCCTCCAGATGCAATGAATTCAGGACAGCAGATGTCTATGAGAGATGGGGGCAACGTTGAGTCTTTGGCTGACACCGGTTTGTTCCCTTTTACATGAATCTCTCTAGTAGATTCCATGGTTATCAATATTCCATCTTTAAATAGTTGCTTAGGAAGGGCATCCTTCAAATGAACTTGTCTTTCTTTTATTCCAGAGATCGCATGCATCTTTTTCACCTTGTCTCTGTATTATATGGCATCTCTGCTGTAGTGACAGGTTAACTCAATTCAACTAAGGGACAAGCTGACAATTTTAGCCTTGCATATGGCATTTCAATTTATCTTTGTTACAAAATACCAGCTCTTTCACACCACAGATTGTCTTTTTTTGTTTTTGTATAATTTGCTTTGTTTGCTAACCTGATCACTCCTACCTTTGCAGCTTCCTTGCTGCTTGCGATGAATGATGGTAGACCTGAAAAGTCAAGTCGGCAAAGATCTGATGGCCCTTTCACATTTCCTCGGCAAAAACGCTCTGTAAGACCACGGTTGTATCTGTCTATTGATTCGGACTCGGAGTAAAGAAATGAAGCCTTGTTTTCTAAGATTCTTGTTTCTTGCTTGGGGTTAAAGACATTCCATGGGATGATGGTGATAAAGAAAACCATCACTTTTTCACTGGGATATTGATGCCTCAGTTGAGGCAGATGAGGCCCCAGTTAGCAACACAAATATTCATCTGTTTTGGTCTCTGTTTAATGATAGAGTAAATAGCTTGTAAATGCCCTCAGATTCAATTATATCTATAAAAAAGAATAAGAAATTTCCAAATGTGTGATTCTGCGTTTTAAGACAGCCAGGTTTGGGTAACATTTTTCTGATTTTTGCTCTAGAAATCATCATCATACATTTGACGCATAGGTGGTACGGCGACAACTATAAAATGCAGCTGCAACGGTGAGATGAAGGGTGGATTATGACGAGCTCTAGGTGTGGTCATGCTTGCAGTTGTCAGAATGTTGTATGAAAAGGCATTTTCATGAATTTCATGCTTGAAATTCTTTTTTTGTACATGAACATTTAGTTCCATGTATCAATTTCAGTAAAAGTGTATTAACATGGAAGTCCATGACCGTTTACTCAACTCACCTTTGCAGGTAGCTTATAATCTTATGTTTTAGGAATTAATGTTAGTGGTAGGCGTTTCTTTTTGATCTCATTGTGATTGGCTTTTATTTTTCTCAAATGAAGATCTTCAATAAATTACATTTTCATTTGCTGTCATGCATGCATAAATATACATAGTAATTTCTCCCGCTTATGTACGAGAAATTATGGCTTCCTCTTATTTTATTTTTAGTTTTATTTTCGGGGATTGGTGAAAGCGGCTGTAATCACTGTAGATGTCATTCCATTTCTAAATGCAGCAATCCATTTGGAGATCAAATCAGCTTTTTGTAACTTTGCCGTTGAAACTTATGCTATTTAACCTCATTATGATTGATCTCCATTCTTCACTATTAATTAAAATGTCACCATGTGCTTGCATGCGGCTAATGATAGAAACTCCCAAAATTGGGGAAAAACATCGCCCACCGTGGCTTTCGGAACCCGCGACCACAAGGTTAAGAGCCTTGGGCTCTACCGACTGAGCTAAACGGGCGGGGTTAACTGATTCAAAGAAACCCATAATAAAAAATTTTCAACTCGTACGTCTACTTCAATAATTTACTTACGTGTAGATTTAATAAAAAAATTAATTAGTTAGTTGACCTGATCACTTTATAAATGATATGAAGAAAATGGGGTTTTTTTATAAAAATATGAACATCAAAAAATTAATTTTAAAAATATATTTTTTAAAAGTTTATGAAAAATACATGTATAAAATACTAAAAAATATTTAATATTTGAAATGCATTTTTAATGCTAATTAAGAATAATATTTTTTATATTTCAATTATTTTTAATTTTATAAAAAATACATTTATTATATACTAAAAAATAATAAATAAAAAATAAAAAAATTTTGAAAATAAAAAAAATTGGAAAAGGATATTTTCAAAATAAAAAAATAATCATGATATTTTTAAAATCAAGGGAAAAGATCTCTCGTATTTATTTTGGAAAAAAAAAATTCTGCAATAAAATACCCGACAAAAGTTGCAATGAAGGACTTCTAAGAAAGGATAGATTCTGATAATTTAGCTATAATCTAACAGTTTAAAAGGAAAATTACATTTCAGAGGAGGGACTCATCCCCTAACAACTAACACCAACTAAACAATGGGCATCAATATCTATCAGCTTCTTATCCAAAAAAACTGATGTTTTTTAGTTTTCCCCTATGCCCAATTCCCAACAAGAAGTTAGTCGAAAGTTCTAAAAGCTAAATGAATTGGTAAACTGGTACAATGGTAAAAGAGTTTGCTGCATCAGGTTTGGTTTTGCAACTTTCCGGTTCAACTCCAGAACAGCTATCATCGTCCATGCAAGATTTCTCACAATTCCAGCAAGTTGCTTGACGCAAGTGAGCATTCATATTTGGAACTCGGAAATTTCAAGCTTGGCTGCAGTTCGTCTGAAACTACTCAATCTTCAGTCTCTGATTCAATAACTGACTGGATGTTTAAGGCTGATGAACCAAGAAGCATGCCTCGAACTACGCCTCCATATCCAACCTTGATTCTGTGGCACAATAGCAGTATGGAATCCCATAGCGCTGTTCTTCCCTGGGAACGATGAGAAAAATAATACTTGAGACTTCGAAAATAGTACAAATAGGAAATACCTGATCATCGAGATATTCAAGTACCATGGTTATTGTACTCCAATCACTAACATTATCAAGAATGAAGCTATGCTCAAGTACAAGAAGTACCAAGGACGTTGTAATGTGGCATATCGATAACAATGGCAAACAAATGACAAAATCGGTCTGAAGTTTGGTGAATTATTATAATCAATCCTCATATCTCATTACTTTCATCCATCCTATCTCGAGATCGAGCTGCCGTAAATTGTTTGATCAAATTATTTAAGTTAATTTGATGAGTAAATTTCCTCGTCGGATTCTTAGTTGGGTAAGCGAGCATTTTTTCGAATTCCATTTCAATCCTTTTGCAAATAGAGGATGGCTTTGAAAAACTATCACTTAATGACTGACCTGACGGGAGAACTGCAGTTTCTTGTCCCAGTACAGGGCAAATAGAGGAGGGCTTTGCTTTCCAGCGAACAGTATACAAGCTCCTAGATGAAGAGTAGAGGGAACAGAAGATATGACAGAGACATATTTCTCAGGAAACCTTTCTTTTGGAGGTAGAACCCCCAAGAATAAAGGATTTCTACTAGATTGCTCTCCAGAATAAGATGTCGGATCCACATGGAGCATCCATTTTGGGTGCTCAAGGAAAGCACCAAATAAATATAACAGCAAATGTGAATCCGTGGGGAGCTCAAGGGTCCAAGTCTTTTTCTTTCTGTCATACACCTCGCCACCTCCTGCATAATCGTAATTCTTCAAGCAGGTTCCTTCGGCAAGTTCTATTAAGATCCCACAGGCAGAGAGCATAAGATGCAAGTTGGACAGAATAAATGGTTGACATCAAACACAGATACATTTCAGAAGATAGATGGAGCGATATCATACCTCGAACCCTCTGTACCATATAATCTTCAGGAATATTGCTATGTGGTAGCAAACCTCTAGCCCATTCTCCTTTCATCAATGCATGAAGCCTTTGGTGTTCAGTGATGGCATCCACACACTCTTGAATTGTAAGCATCATAGGATTTTGCTGTGGGGACTGTTGCAGATTGGCCAACGGCATCCTAGCTACGTGTGAGAAAATTTCTTGTCAATGATCCATGCGATCAACCCAACACAGGAGGTCACCAAAAAAAGAAGGGATAACAGTGGAGCAACTTACACTTGGAAGACTCAAGAGCCTGCAAAAGAGTAGCACGTAATTGATGGAGAAGTCCATCTTCATCAAGTGTAAATGCTGGTTGCCATTCTTTCCTGTCCATTGAAGATACAGTTGCAGGAGTTCCAGTAGGTAGTGAATCACTTCCCACTTGACTAATTGTTACCGAAATACCAAGTTTAGCAGCGGTTTGCATCACCTAGTTATGACAAGAACCAAGAAAATAAACATGACTAGAAAAAAAAAACTACCTAAATTTCAGCCATGATGAAAAGAATGAATTTTTACAAAATCATGGAGTATTTAAAATAACAAAAAGTATGTAATGAATTTTACAGGTATGAAAATGAAGGCAAACCTGAATGTGGCTGGTTTCAATCTTGTTAAGCAATGGATTTAACAGGGTTGATGAAAACCATTGCCTGAGATGGTCACGCCACTGCTCAATTTGAGGGTAGATGCCCAAATGCTTAAAAGCTTCAATAGCCTCTTCCATGGACATTGGGGGAGGAAGGTCACCCTCTCCTTTCTTTGGAGGAGTCGTAAATTTCTGGGAGCCAGGTGACATCCTCACAGGTCTCAGGGGTGTGCTTCTTGTATTTCCAGATGTATGAGCTGAACCTGCCACAGTGTTGGGACTAGTGGCAGCAAAACCTCGAATGGTGGGAGGTGGAGTCGCAAGTCTACCCGTTGATTGGGTGATCTTCTCATCCACTTCTGCCAAGAATTGTTCCAGCTGCTCCTCTGTTTGTATCTCTTTAGCAGAGGACGCTCGCTTACTTGACCATGGAGTTGAGACTGCTGAATCAATTCCAGGAGAAGAATGAGTAGAAGTTAAAGGTGAAATGGCCCCAGGAACAAGGTATAAGGAAGATGGAGAACTCTGTGGTTTGGATGGGGCGTTAAAAGAGGCCATCTTATTTGATTTATCTGAGCCAGCTCGAGACTTTAGATTGGAGCTGGTATTTGACTGATGAATTGGAACAAGGAAATCTGACGAAGATACTATAGACTTGGACTTGGGAGGTTTCTTAGGGGATTCAGTTGCAACTGGTTCAACTTTTGGTTCCATTCCCAAAAGCCTTATTTGACGGCTTGTCAAAGGTGGTTTGTCCTTAGTTTCTCTATAAAGAGATTTTAGCAGACCACCATCTTTCCCTGTGTGCAGGGAGATAGCTTTGAACAGCGCAATTAAAGATCCAAGAAGAACTAATCCCACCAAAGTTTGTAATGCCTTGGTAAATTTATCTGATACACGATATATAATGTTAGCCAACTATCAAATACAGTAAAGATGCCCAAAATTGTTATTCAAGATAATAAATGGCACCGAACTAAATAACTTACAAGCAACTTCTTGGGAAAGATTTGCAAACCCCATTGTCTCGATCAGTCCATTTTCCCTACAGCATTTTGAACCAAACGACGGTGAGAAAACGTCTAACTGAATGACAATAATAAGAAGAAAAACCACCCGTAAAGCATACTCCATTTCAGCATAAACAGTCGGATAAGTCAACTCATCGCTCTTCTTTCTATTCTACCAGTGCAAGAGTATTCCCCAAATTTCCCTGATATACACTATCCGGTTGATCAAAAGAAAAAACTCAATTCCAGCAAAATCATGGCATGCTTTGGAAATTATCGGAGCTCTAGCAGCTGTAAACACTCTTTCCAAACGTGAAAAACTCATATTGAACCAAAGATCTCGCATTTTTTAAAACCTTATAATGGTTCCATGAATTTGAACATCCAAGTCATATTCAAAATAAAGAAAAACAAAAGCAATAAAATCCTGGAAAAGAACAAAGCTTTATCTCAAAACCTAGTTTAAATTAATTACATCATTCTCTTCAAGTTTTCTCAACAGCCAAATACGCCAATTAAGAAAAGCCAAAAAGAAAAAGGAAGGCTAAAGCCCTCTTAAAACCCTAAATAACAAAACTGGTAGTAAAAAACCCTGCATTGCAAACATGGATACCTGGAGATAACAGAGAGAAGAGCTAAAGCAGAAAGAGCAGAGATGGAAAAGATAAAGAGAAGCGTTGATTTTGACGGTTGGATACTTTTGGCCGTAAGCGCAGCTGATAAAGCTGGGTTCCGATATACCGCAAATTTTGATGGTCTGGAGACCTTAACTCCGCCGCCGTCCATGGTAAGTTTCCGATGACGGGTACTGTTTTTTGAAACTGGACAACGGGTACTAGCTTATTTAACTGGTTGGATTTAAAATTCTAAGGGTAACTTGGTTAATAGGGACGGCAATCCGCCGATAGTAAATCCTTATTTCCAGTTTTCTTTGAAAAATAATTAATATTGATTTTAATAATTCTCCGAGTAGAATACCATGTAGGGTAATTTTGATATTACAAAACTTAATCCCTTTAAATAAGATATAATAATATTAATTACAAAATAAATAGTTGTTTAAAAAATGTATTAATTAACATGTATGAAATAAATAGTTTAAAAATAAAATGATTTATTATTAATTATATCAAAATTTTGAAGGTATTTTTTATAATTAATATATTTATATAAAAATGGTATTGATTAATTCTTGTTGTAGCATGAGATTATGATTTTAATATATGTTTAAAAGGCTAATCCTTATAGATGGAGTTAAAGTTATGAATAATGTGTTTTTCAGAATTATTTTTTCTAATGTGTAAATGAAATTAATTCTTAAAATAATGTGGTAATTGTTTATTATTTTTTAAAAAATTTTGAAATAAAATTTTATTAAGAAATTGTCTATCTAACAAGCAAATTTAGATGCATGAATTCTGGACTAATGCAACTAATAATAATGATTTGATTTTAATTATTGGATAATTATTAGATTTATGATTAAATGATAAATTTTTTTAATAAATATGGAAAACTTAAAAATGAAATAAGAAATAAGAAGATAATTATAGTTTTTAAATAATGAAGTAATTTTAATATTCATAAATTGTTAAAAATATATATTTTTTGAATAAAATTGAAAATGGAACAAATTGTTTAATTATCTGATTCATGAAATTTATGTATAAAAATTTTCATAATTTGTTAATGTTAAATAATTTATAAATTATTTAAAATTACAAAATAAGAAATAGTAATTAGTAATAAGGATAAAATTAATGAAATAAATTATTTAATATATCAAACATAATATAAAATTATAACACATTATATTTTTCATGAAATAATATATTCATTACAAATTTAACTATCACGTACTAAATTTTAATTATAAAATTTATTATCTTTTACATTTAAATATAAAAAATACTTAAATTTTCATTGAAATTATCAAACAATTACAAATAACAATATAATAAAATCCTAAACAACTACAATAAAAACCAAAACCCTAAACAACCACAATAAAAATCAAAACCATAAACTATAATAAAAACCAAAACTTTAAACAACCACGACACAGACCAAAGTCCTACATAACTTACCTCCCTCTCTTTCTTTTACCTTCAACTTTCATAAATTTTTTCTCTATCACTCTTCATCTATACATATATAAAATTTGGGGTATTTTATTTAATACATTTGTATTAAAATTACATGTTAGACTATCAATTTCAATTGTAATAGTTGCATCTGAAATCGTCAATATAACAATCATTGGTTCATATGAAATTGAAATCGCCTATCAAACCGATGATTTTAGTTGCTTCCAACTGAAATATTTCATATTATCCTGATAAATTGTTCTAGATTTACACTAGATTTGAAAATAATTTTGAATATCACATTATTTTAGTCTTTTATCTTTACAAATGAACAATAATATTATTAATATTACATCGTCAATATTTATCATAAAACTCTATGAATAATTATAATATAAATGATCTTATAGTAATTCATTAAATATTCATAACCATGATCAATTCCTAATTACATTGTAGTACTTGCACACCCTATGTAACAATAACCAAAATTATAATAATAATTTATATGTATATATATACAAATATTTAATTTTGAAATCATGATTTTATGAATTTTTATTTCTTTAATTATACATACTTCAAGTGCATTAAAAATATACGTATAACAAGAAAAAAATTTATTAAAAAAGATAAATGTAAAATAAAAGAATAAGAATCAATTAATTTTAAAGTGATAATTTTAGTTAATTTTTCAATATTTTAATTATAAATACCTTAACGTTTGAGAATAAAAAAAATACATATGGTTAGAAAAAAATGATAAATAATGAAATGAAAATTTACATCTATTTATTAGTATTAATGGAGAAGTTAGAAAATAAATGTAAAATAAATGAGAAAAATTGAAAGACTTCTTTTGTAATGAAGTCATTTATGAAAAACAATAAAAAAATTAATGTGTTAATCATTTTTTCTTATTCACTACTAATGATTGGAAAATATATCTAATTAAATAAAATATTTACTGGATAATAATGATTTAGTTATCAAAGTAATTTTTATTCTTTAAAATTGAATCCAATCAAATTCTTTGATTTTAAAATTTATGAAAAATCAAACCGAATATCAATTATATTTGATTTAATTTATTTTTTTCCTTATTTTAAAATTATTTTAATTTCTAAATTAAATATTTTAAAGTTTAAAATTTTTACATCAAATTAAATCTTACGCCAGCACTCAATTTGCATACCCCCTGCTTGAACTGCATGTAGTTGGGCTTTCTGGAATGAGATCCTCATCCATATTCCTGAGCTGTATTTCAAGGGCAGGCCGGAGTTCCACCCTCTAAACCTTACAGCAAGCTGGTGGGGTAATTCTTCATGGATATTTATTAGGACTTATTTTTCATGGATATTATCAATTTATTTTAATTATATTTAAATTTTATTATTTTATACTAAGCTTGTGTTTGGAAAGGAGGTAAAATGGGGGAAAGAAAATAAGGGAGGAAAATAAGGGAGGAAAGTGTATTTTACTCGGGAAGGAAGGAATTAGAGGGGAAAGGAAAGAAAAGGTGATAATTTTACACCCAATCCAATCCTTCCAAAATGGGAGGAAAATAAGCAAACTGAGAGGGAAAATAATGTTTATATATTCTATTCCAAATATACCTCTGATCTAATTTTGCATTGCCCAGGTCAGCAAAGATTTTTATGTCTTCACATTTTTGCCAACTGTAATATAAATTTTTTCTTCTGCTTCAATATTTCTTACCATATTTCTACTAACTCCTCTATAACCAGCAAGATAGTTTATTGGATTAACCTGTTGTTGTGTAATTGGAGGAACAGAACTCACGACATTCATGACAATAATTGAACGCCATGACAATCCCTCCTGATTCCTCATTCCTCACAAACCAAAAATAAAATAAAATAAAATTACATAATCTTAGTATTCTTAAATCAAAAACCCTAACGCTTCTATTCTATGAAGCTGTAATGATGAGGAATGTCTGTAGCTGAATAACGTCCATCTGAGCAAGAGAAGGAACAAAACATAAGAGGAAAAAAATATTTCAGGGTTAATTTGGTAATTTACTACAAATTGATTCTAAATTTTTTATATAAATGATTTTAATTTATTTTCCTAACATTTTCTTTCCTCCCTATATCCAAACATCCAAAGGAAAATAAGTAAGGAATGAAAATGTTTTATTTTCCTTCCTTATTTTAATTCCTTCCATTACCTCCTTTCCAAACCGAGGCTAAAAGAAATTATGATAAACGATTTCAAATAATTATCTAATGTATAATACATGCAACTAAATATTAATTAACAAAAAAAATCAAGTATAACAATATATAATAATTTATGATAATTATGAATATTATTATTTTTATA
>CANYBF012946983.1:0-19469 GCA_948192965.1 Dalechampia spathulata | reverse complement strand
ATCGCTTTCCGTTGTTTGGATTTCTTATACGAGCATTAGCAGGTTAGCTTCCCTTGTGGTATAGTCGTTGTTTGCTTGAGACGGGTGGGCGACGGTTATGCTACGGGAGCTTGTCGCATCCTCTTGAGTTGGGGTCGGGGGTGTGACACTTCACATTGATTTCCTCCAAAATTAAATTTTATTATTTCTTTTATTTTTCTTCGATATTAAAATCCAATTTTCTTTTATTTTCCTTCGATATTAAAATCCAATTTTCTTTTTATTTTTCTATCATAAAGAATCGAATGATCATTCCATCGCTGTGGGATCAACCCTTCTTCCATTACTGTAAATTAATTTGACAGATTTGACACCTAATCAAAAAAGCTACTATCATGACCTTGAAGCAAAAAGTTGTTAGCATTGCCCAACATAGAAAAATGTAGAAAAATTACTATCACGAGCATGAATTTACCTTTCATAATTGTGAATTTTGTTATACTAATAAGCAATAGAAGAAACAGAAATGGAAGCTTTAAAGACACTTGAGAGTTACAAAATTCACCTAATGAACAATTATTTAGCAGTTTGGATTAGAAGATTGATGGGTGTAGTAGAATTAATGAGAAATTACGCATTTCTATCACTTTAAACAAAAAAAAAGAGGATCAAAGATAGAAATCAAGAAAAAAGAAGAAGAAGAGGAGGGTAGAGAGAACATTTGTAGAAAAATAGTTTAAGGCTTATTTCTTTTCTTTGTTGATATATTATAATGATATGTTGCTAAATTTCCTTACGGGTTAATACTTGAATCCTCTTGGGTGAGTTTGTGTTCTTATTTTAGTTTAAAGTGCTATGAATGCTTTTGATCTTATTTTCTATTTCAATTGGATTGAGATTAAGCTAGATTGTAAGTTGATGAACTAAAGTCTATGTGGGATCGATAACCATATTATAATGAGGTCGTGCGCTTGCAGTTTGATTTTATAGTATGATAAAGAAATCATCAATAATATTTCTAAAATTTATTTATTTTCATTTATTTTAAAAATTTTATAGATTTAAAGGTTGAAGATAAAAACAAATAAAGTAAATTTTCATGATTTTAGCTAATTTTTCTAAGAAATAAAGGGTTGCTATCACAGGTTATAAATATAAGAGCAAACAGACCAAGCAGAATATTAGAAGGTTTATGTAACATTTAGTTTAAAATTCATATTTTTAATTTGAAGATCAAATTTCAAGTAGTTAAGGAGATAAAACTATTATCATTAAGTTGTTTTATTTTTTATTTATTAAATTAAGCTTTAAGAACTTTATAAAAGAGATGTTTGTTCTTGTTATAGCAATGATTCCTTTTCTCATTCTTAAGAGCATAATTTGTTTTTTTATTTCATGTTAAGCCTAATGATGCTAAGCTAAGGGTTTCTTAGTTTCAATTGAAAGTTAAATTAAAGTTTACAAGTTGTTGCATGTGAAATCTAAATGATCCATATTTCTTAATTATTTTATTATTTGCTTTTATCTTGTAAATATTGTTTCATTATAATTCTTGTGTATGTGTAAAAAGATATCATTACACATACCCTTGAATTATAAACCACCATACAGATTGTTAGATTTGCAATTGTGTCTCTAATTTATAATTGGTGGCAACTTAAAAGGATTATTATTCCTAGCATGAGTTTTAATTTCCTTATGGAATAAAACATTCTAGCTTGAACAAATCAAATGTTTTACTTAGTTAAAATCGAGTTCTTTTAATTCTTTATGCGATTATTAAGCTCTAATTTGTAACAAGTGTCTTCTTTGATTGATTCAACAATTAAGGATAATCACGTAGCATCTCTTGGCAATTCTATAATTAACAATGAATTAGTTAGTAAAAGCATGTTTTGCAACTAGAATTGATTTGATAAAATGATTGAAAACTATTTTTCAATTGATAATCAAGCAATAAATGAGAAACAATGATACAATTTTGGCTGGGAGTTTTAATTATTCAATATTTTTCAAAATCATTTTAGTTAATTATTTTACATTTTTTTATTTTCCTTTCGTTCCAAATTTTTCTTCAATAAAAGAATTGAGATAAATGATTGCTCTTTGTGGAATCAACTCTACTTCTACAATCCATAAATTTTCTAACAAGGAAGACGGTTTAATTTGTTACATCCAACACCCATCAATACTCTTTATTTGATCAGACAATTTTAAAGGTTAAGCATACATAAAGATGACTAAAATTTTAATATCGATGAATTTTCATGGAGCAATATTCTTGAAACATTACAAAATGCGTAACTTCCCTAATTCCACACGATAGATTCTTGCCTTACATTTTTATTTTATTTTTTTTATTTTTTTATCAATATTTTTTCTTACACATTTAATAATAAGTAATTCCTAGTTCTTAGTTTAATTGATCAATCCTCATGGAATCAATATTATATTTTTGTATGTCAAACCTAGTTCTATTTTTTCTATCAAACAAGCAATATATTGGCACACATACACATTGATGTGAATGTACATATTGTATACTCTCATTCTTATACTTTTTAAATCTAAATTATTACTTACACATCTCAATAATAATATATTTTTATGCATTTTCATGCATAATTTTCATTTAACACTCTTAGTTCAATGTTTAATATACTTACTGCATTTTACATGAATTTGAGTATACTTTTGTTTGAAATTATTAATCATAAACTTGACATATTCTTATTATGCATTTATTGGTTCCTAATCCATAATTATAACCCAAATGTGTTTAGATTTTAAGGTGAAAGCTCTCATCCATTTGAAAGTGTCAAATCATTATAAGATGTACATAAGAATCAATTGATAAAGTAATGAAATGAAGTAGTATTTTTCACATATTACATGAAAGATTTAGCTCTTAGAAAATGATCATATATATACAGAAACACACACATAAGATTTATCTCAATTATATTGCATACATTTTATGTAATTTTATAAAATATTGTTAAATGTCCATTTGATATATCAAATAAAACTTATACTTGATATTATATAAAAAAGTAAATTTGCATTATAAAAAGAGGATGTTATAAATCAAAAATCCCAACTTTAAAAAGATAGGTGAAGAATGTGCATTATCTAATTATTATTAAAAATGAGTTATTTTGAAACACCATCTTTTGAAACTCAAAGAAATGAGACATGAAATGAGATTTTGAGTTGGATTACCATACTTACTTGTGGTGTAAGATTTTTTTGTAAAATATTAAGAAATAGGATAGATGGGCTTAATTATAATCTAATCATGATTAAGAAAAATAAATGTTTCAAAACCAAAATTTTGAAAGGATAAATAACATTTTAAGAAAATAACAAATACCTGAAAACACTATGGTGAGCCTTAAATGCAATTCAAATAATGAAAGTTGGCAAATAGATCTTGTACGATACTTCCTGGAGACATGCCTCAGTTTCTAAAATGTCATAACTAAATATCACTATCACCATTTTATTTGTTTATTTTCACATCATACAAGTAAAAAGATTTTGTCTATTCGTGCAAATCATCATTAAATTTGATTGGTATTTTCTTATATATGTTTACAATTGTGTCTATATAGACTTACATGATAAGATTTGTCAAAAACTTCACATTCACACCAACTGCATTCGACAGATGATAACAAGTGAAATTGGTATGAAGAAAAGAAAAAGGTTTAAATTGAAAGAAAAAACAAAAAATAATTAATACTCTTTTAAGCAGTTGAGGTACTTAAAAAATTTTTTTAAATAGGGTTGGGGAAGCTCAGTATGTATTACATTAAAAATAAATATAATGCAATAAAATTTTAACATGGATGAATCTTGAATGGAGCAACATTCTTCAGCATGATAAGCTTATTAAGAAATTAATTTTCATACAATATTCTATAAATATCTGGTCTCTCTGATAATTTAACTTGTAAAAAATGTAATTTTCATATTATTGTATATTTTAAGATCCCTCTTATATCCTTTTTTATACTCTATGTATATATAATTTTTAATAATAATTTTAATTAAAATTGCTTCTAAATATAATTTATTATCACTAAAATAAATATGATATTTTTATTAAATTAAAAAATATGAGTAATTTATATTATTTATTATTAAAATCAGATTTATAGAATTTCATACATTTTTCTTATGAATTTATAAGTTATTGTAGTATATCTTTTGAGGAGATATTGAAAATCTGATGAGATCATTTACAATATATTTTGAGATATTTTTGAAAAAAATAAAATACAACACGCTTAAAAAAGAACGTCACGGAGGGGATTTGTGAAAATGTCCCATTAATCTGTTGGATTTGCTTTTTAAGTAAGACATGTCGGTTTGACATTGTTTTAAAACTATTTCTACAAAAATTTTAAAAAAATAAAAATAGAAAATTTCAAATAATACAAAATTTGTAGATGAGTCTTCCACTGTACTTTTTTTCTTTTGATGTTCATATATATCCTAGTTCACTATTCTAGACTTCTTAAATTGTCATAATTAAACCATTAATACTATCAAATTAATTGTAGTCTTCCAGTAGAAGCAATACAGATCATCATTAAATTTGATCGTGATTTTTTTTTCTCTCTCATTAAATTCCTCAGGAAACGTGAGGGAGAAAATTTGCCAAAAGGGTGTCGATGGCTGCTATATAAGCATCTGATTGTAGAAGCCTGAAATATCACACAACCTACAAAAAACACTATCTATTATCATAATGTCTCCACTACTTCAGTTTCAATGGTTTCTCATGTGTTTTCTAATGCTCTCTAGTTGTTCAACTTCACAACAGTTTGATTTCCCGAGACTTGGTGGAGTAGACCCAAAATTTGTAGTTGAATATTTACATGATCAAACACTTGATCACTTCAGCTATACTCCCCACAGCTACAATACTTTTAAACAAAGATACGTTATAAATAGTCAATATTGGGGTGGTGCAAGTAATAATGCACCAATCTTTGCTTTCTTTGGTGCAGAAGCACCATTAGGTGATCAAGCATATAATGCTGAATTTTTTTCTGAATCTGGTGATCGGTTCAAAGCTCTTCTGCTATATATGGAGGTACTTGTATAAATTTTAACATGATTTTTGTTTATTTTTCGTGATTATTTGGATTTAAGGAAATCTATCTAAATTTTATTTTTCCTTCAATTCAAATTTTTAACAGCATAGATTCTATGGGAACTCAACCCCATTAGCAAATGTATCACAACAAGATCCAAACTTTACAACCGTTCGTGGATATTTTGACTCTGCTCAAGCTCTTGCAGATTATGCAGAAATCATCCTTCGTGTCAAGAAAGACAATCAGGCTGAAAGATGCCCTGTTATTGTGTTTGGTGGCTCATACGGTGGCAGTATGTGAATGCGTTTTGTTCTTCACGAATATTTCATTGGACTTTCCTTTTTCTACCCTTCTTATAATTAATCATTACAAATCATTTTTGTTACTCTTTTGATATTTATTTAATTTTGCTTTTTAGTGTTGGCTTCATGGTTTCGACTTAAATACCCTCACATTGCTCTAGGAGCTTTGGCTTCATCAGCACCAATTCTTAACTTTGATAATATCACAGATGAGCATGCTTACTTTCAGATCGTTTCTGATAATTTTTTGGTATGTCGAGCATTTACTAGAGTTTGAATACATGTATATGTATCTACACATGCATGTATGTGTGTGCATGCATGACCAGCTAGTTTGCTTTTGCAGAATTCTAGTAAGACTTGCTTCGATACAATAAAAAAGTCATGGAATGAGATCGCTAGAGTTGCTTCTCAGCCAACTGGACTTCAAACCCTAGCCAGCAAATTCAATACTTGCTAGTACGTAAAAACCATTGCTTTCAGCCATTATCATTTTATATAATTTTTCTTTACTGCTGCATATTACATGATTCATTTTTTGATTTTATGGTTCCAGTCGTTTAAACACTTCGTCTGATCTATCCAGTCCATTGTGGGCAATGTATACCGACGCTGCTCAATACAATGACCCATTTAGACAACCGGTTGACGCGATTTGCAAAGCCATAGATGGAACTTCTAGCACTGATATTCTTGACAAGCTAGCCGCTGGTGTTTTTGCTTATAATAAGATAAAAAGTAAAACATGCAGTATTAATCAGTTATCTTCACCACCACTCGATTGGGCATGGCAGGTGTTCATCATTATTTTGCAATTTCATTTAGAAAAATTATTTTAAGATATTGTGTGTAGCAATCAACATTTTGTATACATATGTGAATATAATTCGGGTATTGATATACATAAAACAGAGATGCACAGAGATGGTGTTTCCATTTAGCGTTGGCAATAACGCGATGTTTCCACCTTCCTCTCCTTTTGATCTGAAAAAAGTCAGTCAGCAATGCAACAAGACATATGGTGTTTTTCCTCGTTCTGATTGGGGTACTACCTACTTTGGAGGCCATGTATGTTTCGTTTTTAGCCTTTCATCCTTGAATTCAGTTTTATGTGAAAGATTATGATTTATACATCAGATTAATGAAAACTACCATGATCTATTGTATTCCAACAAGAAAAAAAGTTATTCATGATCTATCTTTATGTTGCAGAACATATCATTAGTTCTCAAGAGATTTGGCAGCAACATCGTTTTTACTAATGGATTAAAAGATCCTTATAGTGCTGCCAGGTAGACACAAACTATAAGATAATCAAGAATGCTTTAGTATTTTCAATTATTATTTATTTATACACTCTTTTTGACATATCAAGTTTAACTCTCCTTTTTTCTGTAATTAATTAGTGTGTTGAAGGATATATCATCGAGTATCAAGGCAGTCAACACAGAAAATGGTAACACTTTTGAATTTCATATATATCTAAAAAAATAACTATATTCATTTTTATTTAAAACAGTTTTTAAAGTTTTGATTATCAAGTGATAATAAAGACAAATTAATTATCAAGTCTCCAGCGTGAATTCAATATTTTTCATTTCAATTATTTTCAAACAAGTGTTTCTTAGCATTCTCCAACAATGGCGAGGTCTTATTTTCACAGTAATTTAAATCTTTACATCAATCTTTCTTTCCTAGGAGTGATTAGGCTCAAGAAATAATCAAAATTGAATGTACTATATGAGTAAGAATCATATGATTACATAATAACTAATATATTAACGACACTTCATGGATCTATTTTGACAGGGTCTCATTGTGTGGATTTATGGCCGACCTTGCAACAAGATCCACAATGGTTAACTGATCAACGAAAAACTGCGATGGATAACTTTCAACAATGGATTGATGAGTACAACAATGATATCAAGACTAACAACCTTCCCAAAAAAATTAGAAAAGTGATGCTACGAAATATAGCCTGAAAATTTGCATTATAGCAAATACTTATGATCAATAATAATATGGAAAATTCATACAAAATAATGCACTAAATTACATATAAACTTTTCTTGTATGAGACATTATCTCAAATATTTATAAAGAAATAAAAAGGTGATGCTAGAAATTACCGTATTATACTTAAAATTGAGCATCTTCTTTATATATATTATAATGTTGCTTCATTATTCTTTAATTCACGATCTAACTCTCTATGCAGAAATGTATTTTTTATGTCCATCTACCATAATTTCTAGCTTTTATTTAATGCAAGTGCAATCAAACTTGAACAGTTGTAAGCTTTGAAATTGGACTAAATGTTTCTTCATAGCCTACACCATATTCTTATTCTTGAGATAATGCATGAGCTACTAGACGTACTTTGTGCCTTTCTACTGATCCATCAACATGTCATTTATTCTATACACTTATTTCCAAGAAACTAGCTTAACACTTTGACTATGGCACAAGCTCCTAAGTGGTATTTTAATTTAATGCATTAAGTTCTTCCATAGCATTAAACCACTTTGGATTTTGAAATGCTTCTTCAAAACGTTCTTGTTCTTTTTCACTTGCTTCTTCAATATTGGTAGCATTAACATATTTAGGATTTGGTTTTCTAGCTCTTGTTGATCTTTTTGGTAGAGTTGGTGTATCTTCATCATTTTATTCATCTTCAACTCTTGCTTGCTGATGGATATGAATTTGCTAAGGATTTTAAGTTAATTTACATGAACTCAACTTAAGAGGTGTGTACAACATCTTTGAAAACATTTAAGTCTTGCAATATTTCTTTTCTAGGGACTAGCATGAAGAAGGTTAATCAAAAATAACATTTTTTTAAATGTGTAACACTTTCCAGTTGTTGGATTGCAACATCAACACCTTTTCCTCTGATTGTCATATTTGAGAAAGATGCACCTAACAACCTGGTTTTCCATCTTGTTTCATAAGTGGTCCAGTGCAAATACATAGCACGCATATCCAAAAACTTGAAAATGACCAACAACAGGTTTCATATGCCATAATTTTTCAAAAGGAGAGGGAAAACTTAACTTTTTATTGACGAAGTCTATTGATTGTGAGGCTGCAATCTTCATTACTTTCACCCAATACTGCCTTGGAACATTCTTCATATGAAGCATGGTTCAACGTGTTTCTGTTATAAATGCCTGTTCTTTCTTTTTGCTATGTCATTTTACTACAGAGTGTTAGCATATATGAACTAATGGTTAATTCTGCATTCTTGAAGAACATTAAGAAATCCATTCAAAGTACACTCTCTTTCATTATCAGTGCATAGGTAATGAATTCTTTTACCAAATTTCTACTTCTGTAGTTTCTTTAAATTCCTTAAATTTTGTAAAAAATTTGAGAATTTTTTTTCATGAAGTAAACCTAAACATGTTTGGAAAAATCATTTATAAAAATCACTGTGTACTTCATCCCACCAATAGAATTTTGTTTGATAGGTTCAACATCACAATGAATAAGTTCTAATGGCTGTTGTGCTTTAAAATTGGATTCCTTGTATGGTAATTGATGGGCTTTTCCATATTGACATCCTAAATAATGCCTTACTAACTTATGAAATAACCCAACAATTAAGCCAATTCTATGCATGCATGTATGTCAAATATTAATATTCACATGCTCCTAAGCAACTTGAAACCAGTCGTAAATGATTACTTGATATTTATGGCAATAATGCATTTTTTTCCCTCCATAATTAAACACATAAATGGTCATGTTTGCTATCAAATTATGTCTAGTGCATGTGTTGTTTACAAGTTCACATACAAATATAATCCTTATGTTAAAGAGCTCACATTAGCATGTATCATTAGAATTTTATAAGTCAAATGCATCATTGGAAGCAATCTTTTGGTCCAATAACTCAACTACCAAGTGCATCCAATTTATATATATATATAAACCAATTCTCATATATTATTTTATATGATATTGTAATGCACTTAACATTCTATTTGTTTATGTTTCATATAGCATTTAAGTCTTCTTAAATATCCATTAAGAAATTACAATAAATGTCAACTTTGGAATTGTAGTTTTTTGGTAAATGTCAAATTGATCAATATTTAAATTTCTATCAAATCTAAAGGTAAAATGATATATGAAGGGTAAATATGTCTTTCACAAGTTAATTAAATAACTACTTAAGGAACTAAAGGAATCTAATTCTAACTAACAACCAAAATGTTTTGTATTATTAATATTAGATGGTAATAATTCATAATGAAATTAGAACTCTTATTTAGGGATATTAATTTCTTAAGTTTCCATCAATTACAAGTTAGAAAGATAATTTTGAATCTAGCAACTTGTATGACATTTTACAATTCATGAATATGTGCAATTGACCCTTATTATGCATCCTTTAAGAATAGTAGTGATTCGTTAAATTTTGAACAAGATCAATTGACATTTTACAATATCTACCCTAACTACTTGAAGTTTGATCTCTATACCAAAAATATAAATTTCAAACTAAAATTCATATAAGCTTTCAAATATTTATTTTACCTAGTCTATTTGCTTTTATGTTCATAACCTATGATAGTAGGTCTTAAAAGTATTAATGATGAGTTATTTCTTTTAAAATACTATATTTCAAACTCATAAAATAATATTTAAGCAATATGAATGTAGTTGTTATTTGTATGGTTCAATATTAGAAAAAGAATAGATGACCTTGATTATAATTATTATGAAAAGTAGATGCTTGAAAACTATTATTTCAAGAAAATATAAATATTCTTACTAAAAAAAGCTCAAAACATAATGTTACGATTTAAAATGCAATTGAAATAAACAAAGTTCGCAAACGAGTCTTTAAGAGTTTTTTTCCCTAAAATTTCTTGTATTCTAATTCACCATTCTCACTTCTTAACATCTTAACATGGCAAACACAAAAAGATGATTTTATAATGGACAATTTCAATATAAATAACAAAATAGAGTTTATTTTAATAAATATAATCATAAATTATTTATGCTAGAATATGTTATCCATCATGACTTTATAATGAATTTATAAATATTTTTCATTATAAAATTGTAATGAATTTAGAGAAAACAATTTTTCCATCTCAAATATTAAAACTTCAACTCATTTACAAATTTATAATGAATTATAATTTAATTTTATAATTTTGCTAAATTTAAAATTTTAAATAAAATATGAAATTTGATTATCATTGTAATTCATAATTACTAATTAGAATAATATTCTATTTTTGATATTATTGCTCTTAATAAGATCATCCATAATTTTCCTACTGTAATATGAGCATTGATTGAAAGTAAATATGCATGTTTTTGGTAGTTTTATTGGTTTATAGTTATGCAAAAAAACCTTCCAGAATAGATAACTTTTGCATGTTTATGTGTTTTGCAGGAATTTTAGGTAAAAAGTAAAAAAGGAAGGTAAATGGCTCGGTTTGTAAAGAAATTAGAAGTATCAGATGCTTATGACCAATGACCATAGGCATACGAAGAAAAAAAATGCAAGAATTAGTTTGTACGAGATTTGGAAATTCAAATTTTGTATTTTTATTTAGAGATTATATTAGATATTTGATTACGGGATAGAAACATTATCTTAGAGATTATTTAATTATTTAAATTCTTATTTAATTATTTAAATTCTTATTTTTCATTTCTATAAAAAGGAGGCTTGTTCTCATTATAGAGAGAGTTAATTGATTAAAATTTACTTTGTTATTTAAAATTAATAAAGTTTATTTCTTTTATTTTTCTATTGTTAAGTCAATGAGATAAGACTAGACAATTATTCTTAGTTAAAGGCAATATAATAGTTCATTGTTTATAACATGTGAGATCTAAATGCACTTAATTTCTTAGACTTCACATTATTTACTTTAATCCAATGAATCATAGAACCATTATCATTTTTGGAGGTGTGTAAAGAGAGCTCATTACACATGTTTTATAATGGTAGATTGCAATATGAGTTACTAGATTTAGAATTGTCTTTATAACTTGTTATTTATGATAACTTAAGGAGTTATTACTTGTAATAAAGATTTTAATTTTCTTTATGGATTATCATAATTTACCTTGAACAATACAAGCATTTTGGTTGTTAGCTTGAGTTGGGTTCCTCTAGTTCTTTATATAATTATTGATAGACTCATGAGAGGCTTTCTCCATGCATTTATTTGATAGCTAAAAGTGATTGTAAAGATGCTTTCTAGTTACTTTAATAATACAAAGAAATTGGTTGTGAGAAGTTATTTCCATAGCTATAATTGACTTAGTGAGTGGTATTGGAAGGATCAATGTATCAATAATCAAGCATAAACATGAGTGATTACTTGCTTTTGATTAAGACACTTTTTATCTAAATATTTTCTAAATCATTTTTAATCTTCTTTTTATTTTTCAACAATTTATTTCTTTCAAAATATTCATAAAAAATCAAAGGATTTCTTGTCCCAATAGGATGGACCCTTCTTCGACGTACTACAAAAATCTTTAATTTTTCTATGTAGGGAATAGGATAATAATTTGACAGATTTAACATCCATCAAATTTTAGTGTCATTACCAGAGATCATTTTTAAATTTTTGATTCTTTGTTTATTATTCAATCTTTTATAGGAAATTTGAACTTTAATACTAAAATTGAAAAAACTACAAAGAGATTAAGAAAAGAGGTCAAAATCCAAAGATTAGCCTCTATGTCATAAAGTTCAAACTAGCAGGTTGAAACAATCAGTGAAAACATAAATTTGGAAAGTACCAAAGAAGTCACCATGGCCGGTAATGAACAAACTTTACGAGAAATGGTTGCTAAACCTATCGACCAAACTTTTTTATGCATTACATATACGGATTTTATAGTTTCATTGGAGTTAAAATAAAGATTAATACAGTTGCTACCTATATTTCATAGATTGGAAGATGAGGACCTATATGAACACTTGAAAGAGTTTGATGTTGTTTATAATGGACTGAAATTACAAGGTGTTAACCTTAAACATATTAAACTAAGAGCTTTTCCTTTCTCATTTGTAGATGTAGTGACAGATTAGCTTTATTAGTTACCATTCAGAACTATCATTACATGGGATGAAATGGCCAGATAAATTGTTGACTTGTAAACAAGTGTATTTTAGCATGCAAAGTGAATCAACAAGTTTTAAATTTATAAACCTTAGATTGTAATCACACCACCGCAAGAGTACAGATCGTGAGTACAACTTAAGGGTATCATTCTCTGGGACCAAGAGAGATTAAGTAACAGCTATTGATTTAATCAATTATCTAGGCAATTCAACATTCAAATATAAGATAAAGTTTATTAAATTAACTAAATCAGTAACCAACTAACATAATATACATAATGTATAATTAACCATAAGGATGGATGAATCTAAATGTAATAAAACCTTCCATTATTAGTCTAATTACTAAAGTTCTTTCTTTCAAAAGAAACTTTACCTACCAAAGCTAAGCTAATACCCTACTTTCATGACTGATTGCTAGGTTAACTTCAGTGATTAAGTTCATTTACTATACATTTTGCCTCCAAATTAATTAACTCCTATATCTAGGCAGTTACAATTTAGTTTTCCTCAGTTTGTTTGGTTAAGTTAATCATTCTTTAAAAGCGATTAATAAAACTTGTTAAATATGTTCATGTTAAAAGGGTCTATTTTAACAATCAAACATCATTAGCATGAATCACAACTTAAGAACATGAAGAAGTAAATAGATTCATAATAGAAAGGAAATTAAATATGTTCAAACATCATCCAATCCTTATAAAATATTGTCAAATCATAATTAAAAAAAAGATTGTATACTATAAACTTGTTCAAAACTAAATAGAAGAAGATGGTAAACTATAAGAACTTGGACTACTCTGTTGTTGCTTCTGGCTTCAGCTCTTCTTTCTCACCCATTTCGGTTGCTCAGTGTTCTTAATTCCTTGATTAAGACCTACTACAAAATAAGATTTAGAAATGATTATAAGGTTTCAATAAAAAGAACCCTAGTTTCCCCCTTTCTTCTCCCCCAAACTACCCTAATTATATTCTCCAACCCTAATAATGTTCCATGCATGAATAAATAATGGAAGGAACCGTCAAACCCATGTTTTAATTCTCTCCAAAAACCCTTAAATTAATCCTCATCCACCAATTTTATGATCCTATGGTGAGTTAAATAGTGAAATAAAGTATCCTAAATATATCACATGAGCGTGTAGACATTACACTATTTGTGTGAAGCTCAAATTGATCGAAAGGGAGAAAAATTTAGGGAAACCACATTCCACACAACTGGTGTGGAATTTTACATGAGTCATGAAAATGGAGTTACTAGTTTGGCATGAAAATGGAGTTTTTTCAAAGGGTCAAACATGCCTAATATGAGTCATGTGACTAAAACATGACTCATGGGACCTAGATCTAGCATATTAATGCATTAAATGAGTTTCAAATACTATATAATATGCAAATGTAAAGCTAAACATAATTAAATTAAAAACTAAAGTGGAATGACATGTAAGAATGTAATATCAAAACTAAAATAACATGTAAAGTATGCAAAATATAAAGAAAATGTATAAAATTATGCTAATAATGCATTATATAACTGTCATTCATGAAATGATAGAAAATGTATACAATACTATATTATTTACTTATATTTAAAGGAAAAACATGAAAATAATGCTTGAAAGGACATTAAAAAAGGGGAAAATATATGTTAAAATCATGGTTATCATAAAAATTTAGATAAATTGTTCCTTTCTAGATAACTACTCAAATATGGAGAGACATATGTGTTATAAAGCAAAAGGATATAAAGATTTTACATATGTGTAGGGAACGATTTAAAAGACTATATGCTTCATGCTCTCAATATAGAATTACTAAACAAAATTTTACTAAGTATTTCTATGAAGGATTGGTATCGATAGAGAGAAAAATGATGGATGCTACTAGCAATTGAGCAATTATCAATAATACATTGCATGTTGCATTTGATTTAATCACCACAATGGTAGTAAATGCACAATCATTCGATTTATCATAGGACTCACCAAAAAGATTTTAAGAGGTTAGTCCGTCTAATCTTGAAATGTAAATTTCCTAACTGACTTCTATGATGCAAAATCTAGTTCCAAAAATTCAATAAGTGAGTCAATAAAATTTTCAATAATGTTCATCATCGAACTATAAAAATCATGAAAAATTAGGTTTGTTTCTTGAAGATATGATGGAGTCTTTTATCACTAAAACTTTACAATTTTAACAAGCCATCAAAGCCAGATCAAAATATTTGAAGGATTAGGTGACGTAGGCTACAACATCTTTAAGGCAACTAGAATTAAAGGGAAATTATTGTCATAACTAAAAGTTAATCCTAAGGAGAACATAAATGCAATAACTCTTTAAACTAGTAAAATATTACCTGATATGCCTAACCAAAAATTAAAAGCAAGATTGGAAGAGGAAATAAAAGTTAAAAAGCTAAAGCTGGAAAAAGCTAATAAAACTAAGAAAATTTCTCAAAAGAAGCCAACAGACATTTGGGTTCCATTTCTTAATAGGCTAGAAAAATTGAAAAAGGAGAAAGAGAATAAAGAAATTTTAGAAACATTTTGAAAGGTCATATAAATATACCTTTACTATATATGATTAAACAAGTGCTAATGTATGCTAAAATTTTTAAGGACCTACGTATGAATAAGAAAAAACTAATTGATTTCCAAAAAGTTATCATGAATGAAAGTGTTTTTGCATTAATTCAAAGAAAAATGTCATCAAAATGCAAAGATAAAGGTATATTTACTATTCATATAAAAATCAGCAATAGTGGTGTTAAAAATGCCATGTATGATTTAAGTACTTCAATTAATTTAATGTCTTTGTCAACTTTTAATTCTTAGAATGTTGGTCTGTTAAAAGAAATAGCAGTTTTTTATTTAATTGATAGACGGATCTATAGTCTATCTGATTAGAGTTTTGGAAGATGTTTTAGTTCAAGTTAATGAATTGATATTCCCTGTAGATTTTTATATAGTATGGATGGACAACAATTCATCTTCAAAATCTTCTGATTTACTATATGATGTTATGAAAAATCAACAATTCAAGTGATGTCATTAAACTAGAAGCATAAAAAATTTTTTATTTTAATTAAGATGATTTGTTATGTTGGAACAATATTAATGCTTTGAAAGATCAAAATATGTTTGAATAATAGGTTAGGATATTCTTAAGAATTGTTTCACAAGGCTTTAAAGTGTTTGATAACCTTCAATGTTCATTCAGGAAAAAAGAGCTACCTTGGAGAAAAACTCGTAGAAAGAATAATGGGCTTTAGGCATGCTATAAGTCATTTGGTGAAGGTTTTTCAACCCAATCAACATATGAGATTGTGTTGGGTTGCTTGCCAGTGAAAGGATGAAAGAAGGAAGTTGAGGTAAGACTTAAAACCATAAGTAAATTTTAATTTTTTAATTTTTTATTTATTTTTAAGAGTAGGTAATAATGTGAATTTTTTTATTTGAGTGAGTTAAGTTTGTTTAAAGATGTCTTCTTCTACCTTTGATTTAATAATTTCTAATCTAATTTTTATTTTTGGACTTTGAGGTGTAGGTAAATGGAAGGAATAAAACTAGAAATTTCAAGAATAAAATGCACCATTTTTGATAAAAGGAGGAATTTTATTTTATTTTTTATTTTTTTAATTTCCTTCTTAAATAGATAATTTAATAGGAAGTAAGTTTTATTTAATATATATTTTCTCTTTTTTTTTAGGACTCCTCTCTCTTTTATAAGGAAAATCAATTATCCCAAATTGAAAAACTTAGGGATTGTAGAAGAATGGTAATAGAAGAAGAGTTTATCATGATGGAAGAAAAAGAACTGATGGTTCCATTTATAAAAAAAAACATAGTCTCCCCTCCCCTCTTAAGTTGAATAGCAAAAATTCTAATATAAAGAACTGTTGAGAAAAGTTACTATTGATTCTAGCAAAGAAGAAGAAGCGGAGGTCAAAATAGAAGAAAATACCAAAAGAGCCCAAGTCAACTAACTCAGATTTTATAGAACCAACATAAGATGTATTAAAAATCACCAAGTTTAATAATTAGGAGTAAATACTCCATCAGTAGACTGAAAAAATAGGCAATATCTATTATATCTATCTTTTAAATTTCTTATCTTTTTTTAGTACTACTGATTACATTGAGGATAATATGATTTTAAGTATGGGGGTGAAATATGATGTTGTCTTGCTCATTTGATGGTTTAGTTACTATTTCATTAAATATTGGCCATAATTTTGCCATTTTGTTATTTTTGAGTTTTTATAAAATTTTATTTTATTTTTTAAAATTCTTTACTTATTTTTGCATTTTGACTTTAGGCTATAGGAATTATGATTTAAATTGATATTTATATGTGATTAACCTTAATAAATGTTAAGTGTTTAGGCAATGTATAATGGATTTTATAATATTAGCCTAAAAGTATAATGTATATGCCTTAAACTTGGATAAAATTGCGTGATTCATCGACTAGTATAAATGTAAAAATGTTTATTCTAGTCAAATATTTATTTTACTTGAATTAAGAACTCTTCAAGATTAAAAAAAAAGGAGAAAAGCAAGGGAAAAGAAAAGAAAAATAAAATAAAGTGCAGTTTATCAACATTGGTTAATTCAAGTGGTACGACACTTAATTCCCTTAAGCAAATTATACGTATAAAGATATTAATGTTGGAAGAATTATATTCTTTAATAGGCCATTAATAATTTGATGAAAACCACCTAAGAGAGATAATATATACTATTACCACTTAGGTTAAGTGGTTCAGACCTAATACCCCTTAAGCATCCTTTATGTATGAAAGATTAATAATAAGAGAGTGGCCTCTTTTAGGATTGAATTGAGCATCTTGAAATTCTAAGTTGCCTTGAAAAAAAAAAGAAATAAAAGAACAGTTATAAAAATCTAGTTCTTGTTTACTAGTATTGATCATGGTACTTTGTACTTGACAGGTTTTAAATTATTCTATATTATGCTTGCTTATGAAAAATTATTTTGCTTTATTACAATTGATAAATGGTTGTGCATTTTTCTATTGGGTTAAGATTCATGAATTATGTTATATAATTACTAAGGTGCTTAAGTGTTTTGATGGTTTGATTTCATATTGAATGATTATTTTTATTACTATTTCTTTTGGCTTTTGATATAATGCTTAGAATGAGTTTTGGAGGTTTAATTAAGAAAAGGATTTGGAATGCTTAAGAGCAAGCATTAAGCAAGTGTGAGGGAATATGATTGGACATAAATATGCATGTTTTATTAGTTCTATTGGTTTATTTTTATGCCTAAAACCTTCTAAAATAAATAGCTTTTGTATGTTTATGTGTTTTGTAAGAATTTTAGGTAAAAAGTAAAAAAGGAAGGTAAATGGCTTGAATTTTTAGGAAATTAGAAGTATCAGGTGCTTATGACTAATAACTATGGGCAGATGAAGAATAAAAATTGCAGGAATTAGTCAAGATAAAATTTGAAAATTCAAATTTTGTATTTTTATTTAGAGATCATATTAGATATTTGATTACGAGATATAAACATTATCTTAGAGATTATTTAATTATTTAAATTATTATTTTTCATTTCTATAAATGAGAGGTTTATTCCCATTATAGAGAGAGTTTCTCTATTAAAATTTACTTTGTTATTTAGTTTTCATTAATAAAGTTTATTTCTTTTATTTTTATGTTATTAAGACAATGATATAAGGCTAAACAATTATTCTCAGTTAAATGCAACACAATAGTTTATTATTTATAGCATATGAGATCTAAGTGAACTTAATTTCTTAAACTTCTCATTATTTATTTTAATATTGTAAATCATAATACTACTTTAGATTTTAATGTCAATAAATCAATTTAATTCAAAATGAATGAAAACTTACAAAATTATAATGTGTACGGGCGTACCACTATTGATACAGGTGTACCACTAAGGATTGCTACACTGTACAGTCATATGGGTTAGTCGTACTATTGTTTTGGATCCTATTTTAAGAAAAATGTTTGGTACGGATGTACCACTTGGTTGTACAGTCGTACGAAAGCCATTGCTTAAATTTGATTTTCGTTTTAGAGAGATATACAAACATATAGGTAGGCGTACGACTATATGCATCTTTGGGTAGAAAGTTTTGGTTTTAAATTATTATTTATTGTTAATGCTTGGGCATTATTATTATATTTGAAAGTTAAATATTATGAGATTGATTATTGTTATAAAGGTTTGAGTATGGACCTTGAAACAACTAGGGTTGAATTATTGATTGAAGAATTCATTTGTTATAATTGTGAAAGAAATTAGTGAAATCTTAAGTTGAATCTTAGGAGAGTGGATGTAGGTATGTTGAAGTACTAAACCAATATAACTCTTATGTTTCCTATCTAAGATTTAACTTGTCATCAGAGCCTAATGCTTATTATTAGTGTATGTTGTAGAGCATCATGTTTCATTGTAATTTGATATTGAACCATTTATCAATAAGAGGCATTATTCATTATTCAGTTTACTTGATAAATTATTAACTAAATAATGAATTTTAAGATATTAAAACAGTACAAAGGAATTCATAAAGTAGTTTACGAAATGAGATTCTTATTGGATATAAATGTTTAATATCTAAATTATCCCTGATCAATGTATTAATAAGAATGGATATTATTAATACAGTTAAGATCAGCATATGTTATACTTTTTTAATGGATGATTCTCATTCATCATGATAAGAGTTGTCTAAAGTGAACATGTGGATGAGTAGTGGAGAAATGACTCATTGGAGTCCTTGCTAGTGAGATTTCATATGGATAATTGATCTATGTCTGTGAAACGTATCTCACTCATATCAGTAGTGCAAGTATCCTTAAGACTTGAGATAACAAGGTTATCTTAATTATAGATCATTATGTTTTGACTCCTATGTTTTATTCCTCCATAGGAGGCATTCATAACTTGGAGGTTGGATATAGTGTG
>CANYBF012946816.1:0-13664 GCA_948192965.1 Dalechampia spathulata | reverse complement strand
CATTTTGCCTCAATGAAGAAGGATTATGAACTTGAAGAAATTTGATGATTGTTATTGTTGGTCTTCGATCTTTTTAGCAAAAGAAATTCTCTATAAAATTAGAAGCGTTTCATGAAAATCACCCAATTGAGAAAAAGAATCGATCAAAATTGTCAAAAGAACAGGGATAATCTAGGCCATTTTAAACAGCGTTTCATGTAAAAGCTATTTCTAATAGTATTTTCAAACGCTATTTTAAAAGTCATTTGAAAATCTAAAAGCTCTTTTAGAAGCTAATACCAAACACTCAAAAAATACTAAAAGCTATCTTAAAATCTAAAAGCTAATTTAAAAGCTAATATAAAATCTTTACCAAACACACAATAAATAATCGTACTGTTCCTATGTTTATTTCTCTTTCCTTCTTTTTAAATCTAAACAGTAAAATTTATTTCCAATGTTTTTGCCTTATTGTGTGAGTTAAACATGCTTAATTAATCTATTCCATTTAAAAGAATAATAAATTATACTCGATCAATCTACTTTATAATAAATTATACTCAATCAATCTACTTTATTGGATTTTATAATATAATTTTTAAAATATTATATTATGTTAATAATATGAAATATTTTATAATTTTAATAAATATTTTATATTTTTTAAAATAATTATAAATAATAATTTTTTATTTAATTTTATTATAATAATTAATTCTTATAAATTAAAACATTACTTTTAAATAATTAAAATAAAATAATATAAATTTTAATAAATTTATATTTTTAATAAAATTTTATTTCATCAAAATTAATTATTTATATTTTCCTTTTTATATAAAATTAGACAATTAAAATTAATTTTAACATCATTAAATAATAAAAATAATTTATATTTATATTTAATTTTAAATAAAATTTTTAGATAAATATTGATTGTTATAAATTAAAATTATTACAATTTATAAATTAAAAATAATAATTATTTTATTTTCTGTGAAATTAGATAAAAGTTTAAAGTATAAAAATACTAATATTTTATATAGAATTACATAAACATTAATTTTTATAAATTAATATTATTATAAATTAATTTTTTAGATTTATTTTAGATAAATAAAAATTAATATTTAAATTTGATTTTAAATAAAATTATTTTAACAAAAATTTGAAATTTCTCTAATTCTCCCGAATTACAATCCGAAACAGGCAGGTCCGATCCATATTTTCTTGTGCTGTGAGTGGGCTTAGAAAGTTTTGAAGAGCCGGGTAACTTACTTGGAATTAGACCGTTGCAGTGCTCCTGAATCATCCTTGATGATTAAAAAAAGAAAGGGAAGAACAGTAGTAGTTGCTCATAAATAAAATTCCAGAAACGTCTAAAATCCACGCGCGGACCATCACACTCACGCACGGATGGCTAGGGTTCCTGGGAAGCACGGTCGCGATCGAGCTCTGGTACGCTAGTCCATTAACTTTCGACTGACATGTTGGATTGAGTTATTGTATTAGCATTTGCATAATTAAGTTTAGCTTCATTTTCAAGTTAATGTTTGATTATGTATGTATGGTTGTTGGTGTGGTTAGGATATGCAGGGGTTTTTGAATGATTTGCAGGATTGGGAACTTTCAATTAAAGATAAAGATAAAAAACTCAAACCACAAGCTTCTCATAAGGTACCAAAAAGAAAGTACTGTTATCTTTCTTTCTGGTGGATTATGCTGTTTATGTAGTTATAGTGTTTATCCGTAATATATCTTGATGAAAATTTTGGATTTCTGTGTTTTATTAAGAGAACTGGTGAAGAGAGAAAGGATTTTGATGCTATAGATCGCATTTCAAGTAGTTTGATGACTGAAGAAAGTGCAGTCGATGCTACTTCAGAAAAAGAATTGGTAGGGATTTTACTTTGAATGAGATTTTCTTACTCTTTACAGGGCTAAGTATGTATTGTTTTTTTAATTCTGCACAGGGTAATGAGTATTTTAAGCAAAATAAATTTAAGGAAGCTATTGAATGCTATTCAAGAAGTATAGCCCTGTCACCAACAGCAGTTGCCTATGCAAATAGAGCAATGGCTTATCTCAAAATTAGAAAGTGAGTTCTAGATTTCATACCCTTGTGTTTGAGATACCAAATTATCTATTTTACAGTTACTTCTCCAATGTGCCCAGCTTTGTTCATGATTGATAATGGAAAGTGTTACAGTTACTTACAGCTGTTTGTATCAGGTCATGCTATTTCTTTTTATCATGATTCTGATTCTAATATGTGTCATGTTGTGTAATTTATTCTGAATTTTGCTTCTTTGTCTCCAATATATCTAATTGATCTGAGAATTTTCTTTCTCAAAAATGGTGTTGATAGATTTCAAGAAGCTGAAGATGACAGTACAGAGGCATTGAATCTGGATGACCGCTACATAAAAGCATACTCACGCCGAGCAACTGCTAGAAAGGAGTTAGGAAAACTAAGAGAGTCCATTGAAGGTTTGTTAATTACATGATGCCAAAGTATACTTCATATTTTTTTGTGTCTAATATAACAAATTGGCTGATTGCAGATTCTGAGTTTGCCTTGAGATTGGAACCAAATAACCAAGAAATCAAAAAACAGTATGCTGAGGTCAAATCCTTGTATGAGAAGGTGAAATCTTTTTACCTTTATGCTGTTATTATATCTCTTATTTTAAGAATTAATTTATTTCCTCATCAGAGATTAATATCAATTATTGCAGGAGATTCTACAGAAGACATCTGGGGCATTACAAACCTCTATTGGTGGAATCAAAAAAGGAGGAAAGTCTGATACAAAAGTTAATAGTCATGGGATCAGTTCCGTCTCAACCAGCACTCAGAGGACTGGAGTATCTAGAAATCCAAAAGACAAGAATAAGGTAGTGATAATAATGGATTGAGTGTGATTGGGCTGCTAACTAGATCGTGTGGGCTTGTGAGGAATATGCATGAATTTATAACATTTTTATTTTTAGGGTGATAGAAAGAGACATTACTTTTCCCTCTCTAACATGCACGCACCCACTCACCCACAAACACATGCATGCACACGCAAACAGATACAGAACCTTGAAAACTCCACTACTCAATCATGTGCACCCTGGGGCATGTTTGTCTTTTTGCCACTTATAGGAATGTACAGAGAATTTCATGGATGGCAATGAGCAAAATTGTTTCTTATTGTTGCAGAATTTACTTTGTCCTTTATCTAAAATGTAACATGCTCCCTTTTCTATGACTGCCTTTTAACTTTGAATTTTATTTGCAGAGCGATGGAGAGGTTCCTGTGAAGAAACTCCCATCAGTGGAGGAGATAAAAGCCAAAAGCCAAATTGTTGGTCGCAAAACTGAAGGTAGACAAGTCAATGGTTCTTATGCTGATGCCAACTTGAGTTCCCAGGATAACAGTGCCAAGGTACTGTGCGTGATCCTTGCAGTTGTATATCTTCACCGTTTGTTTGAGAAGTGTTGGAAGCCTTTGTTATATGATTTCTTGCTGTCAGTATGGGGGTCTCTCATGTAGATCCTTGCAACATAGGTCAACCCCGATTGTGATGTGCTAGTTAAATAGTAGGAAAATGATTATGAGTGGCCACATTTTAAGCCTTTTCTCGTTCACATCACAGCTTCTGCACATGCTTTGTTTTCTAGTTAGATATTGGAGAAACCATTGTAGTGTGATGCCTACTTGGTACTCATGTCATCCTTAAAAATCGTTACAGAGACCTGACAGAATGAGAAAGCAAGAGCTGGAGACCTCTTTACAAGAGCTTGCTTCTCGAGCAGCTTCCCGTGCTCTGAATGAAGCTTCTAAAAACATAACCCCTCCAAGTTCAGCCTATCAATTTGAGGTTTCTTGGCAAAGCTTTTCTGCTGATCAAACATTACAGGCTCGCCTCTTGAAGGTTTGTCTTTCTTATATAAGTTTACACTGATGCTTTATTTGGTCAATCCAAATAAGAAATAATGATATGGGATCTCTAGAGTACTAGTACTAAACCTGGCAGTCTTGGATGGACATCTTATGGTTGTCATGCAGGTTAACGAAATTATCTTTACCCCTCTAAGTGCTTCTTTCTGGATGGTTTTTGGATCCTAATTAACCACCGTCCTTGTCTTATTGTATCTAATTAAGAAGCTTTATCTATAGCCTTAGTGATGTATGAACACAGTGAGCATTTCATTTGTCTATGAGAGTTCTCTCTAGCTTTATGTAATACATTTCAGTTTGTTGTTTCACTAATTGTGCAGTTCTTCACTTGCATGCTTAGGCCACATCTCCAAGTGCCCTACCTCAGATATTCAAAGATGCACTCTCTGCTTCAATGCTAATTGACATCGTTAAGTGTGTTGCTACATTTTTCATGTAAGTGGATTTTCGTGTTCTTTATTCTAGGGTAAAGAGGCATTCTGTATATGATTCTTGAGTTTGTGTTCACCACTCTTCTATTTTCTTTTCTGGCAGTGATGATATGAATTTGGCTGTCAAGTATCTTGAAAACTTAGCCCAAGTCCCAAGATTCAACTTGCTTATCATGTGTCTTTCAGCTGAAAATAAAGCTGGTTTGTCTACATCGAAATCATCTTTTTACACAAGCCTTTCCTACTGCACTGATTAGCTTTGTAATATGCAATTGTTTAGTATTTATTTATTTTTTCTTTTCTTGATCTGCATTACATTGGGGCAGGGGAGAGAGGATGGGAGTTGAACCCACACTTCATGGGAGCTCAAAAGAACTCAATGTGATTAGGCTACGCTGCTTTGGCATGAGCATTTAGTATTTACAGTACAGTCTTATATGAGAGTGTAATAATGTCATGCATATATTTTTTCATGATGCACTAATGTAGATCCTTGGTCCATAGCTTGATCATAATGTTTAAAGTGAATGCCACGTAATGGATATAGCAGCATACTGATTTGATTACTTTCTGATCAGATCTCCTCAAGATATGGGATGAAGTTTTTTGTGGTGAAGCGACACCAATTGAGCATGCAGAGATTCTTGACAACTTGCGATCGAGATACTGCCTTAGGTGATGACAGGTATTCATATAGAAACATTAGGTTTTCCTGGTTGCTTTTCCCCTTGACACATCCATTGTAAATTATTGGTAGATAAGAAGAGTTGATATTTGATTGAGTATTAAAGACGTTCTTGTACTTCAGGTTCCATCGCCTATTTTGCGCATGTGTTGGCATCGAGTAAAAATCTCAGAAGGTAATATTCTTTTATAGCAGTACATGAACCGAATATAATTGAGAAATCACTTTTATTCATCCAATGCAACCAATGATAATATTGTAATTGTTGGATTCTGGTTCCAAGGCTTGAATGCTGTCATAAACCATTAGTATCAAGTTTGCTGCATATTGACGCCTTACCTGAATCTTGCAAGTAAACGATGTTAATAGGTGACCGTTACCACTTCTCCATGCAGCTTAATCTATGTGAACTTTTGCGGCATAATATTGTAAAATGCATCTAATTATTTTGGCTCATTATTCTTGTGAAGATCTTTTTCATGTGAAAACGGGACTTCATGTTATCATCAAATGCATATCTCCAAGATTTTTCTTCAATTGGAATCAACGAGTTAGGGCAAGATTATTATGCGATTGGAGTTATTAGTCTAAGGTTCTTGGGAATTAACTTAAAATTGTTATTTGTGTAGGGTGCAGGAAGAATTTCCTTTACGTCCAATTTGGCAGAGTTGGTAGTAAATATTTGAAAAGCTGAGAGCAACTTTGCCTGCCTACTGTATAACAATGTGGGCTGGTCAATTCTAACGATCACCCGCTCATTGGCTTTGGCATATCGATGACTGCCAATTATTCACCTTGATCCGTACCCTCGGCCATCAAAATCGTTTTGGCTATTTTTGTTTGTATCACTGCTTTTCTATACCATTTGTCTGGCCAGGTTGTACTATTCACCTCGTTAACTTTAATGATAATGTTAGATATCGTCGAGGATTTTAGTGGATTACGAGTAGAAGTATCCTTTTTTCTTTATTGATTTGTTGATGCCAATAAATTAATTTTTACTTGAAATCAGGACAATATTATGATTCAGAGGTTACCCAGTTGATAATACGCTCAATATGCTAAGTATTATGTCAATATAACAATGTTAAATAATTATTGGTCTAAATTCAAAGAAGCAACGAGGCCAAGCCAACCACTGACCTGTATCGATCCAGCCGGATGTTGTGAAGCATTTTCATCATGCACTATGCAAGAATTTGATCGGTCATTTAAATGTGACGTTTTTCTTTTAATATCTTTAATGAAAGAAAGAATCCAAATTAGTCCACAAACAGATGCGAAGTAGACAAGATTTTCCTGAATGCAAGCCTTCTAGATAAGATCATTAAAGAGTTTCCAAGCTTTGATTGATCCTTTGCAGTTCACTTGACACCAACATTCCTAACTTTCACCCCAACGAATGAAATTTCTTTGTTATGATGAAAATGAAGGTAAATGGCATTGCATTTCTGTAGCACGGTGACGGCAACGACGTCGTTCCCACATTTAGAAGCAATGGAGTTTTAGAGATTTCACATATATCATTATGCTATAAATACTGACATATGCAACTATTTTTATTTACCATACATTAAATATCGATATTAATATACCACCATTAATTATCATTTCAGAATGAGTTAGAAGATGATATAATTTTATTTTAATTTCAAACTAGAACGTGGAATTGGATATCTAGACTGATCAGAGTAAAGGGGAGATGCATATTGCTCAAAATAAAAAGAAATATATATATATATGTATAGATCGATAACTTGGAAGAAATGTAATGAAACAGAAGATGAGATGAATATATAGTTATTCATCAAAAGTTATAAGTAGTAAATGCACGAGTAGGGAGGAAATATCAAAAGCTAACAAATAACATGGTTTTTCACGACATAGCAGACCATATGTTAGACATTTCTAATCAACACACAATACCCAATTCCAAGATCCGGTTTCCATCTGAAAGCTGATAGCAAGGAGAAAGAAATAACGAAAGAAAGAAGAGTAGTTTTAGTTATTTATGTATTTAATTTGTTTGTTTGTTTGTTGGTTTGTTTTTAGGAGAGTTGCTCCTGATCCATGGCCAATTCGTCGATCATGTTTCCACGGTTGAGGGGATTGAAGGCTTGGATCTCACAGCACTTGCAAGACATGATAAGTTTAGGGACGACAAGACCTTGCTGATGATCAACTGGTTTAACAGGAAGTTGACTATGTTTACGAGCAATAAGAACCGAATTGATCACATCATCAGTCGGATGAAACACGGAAAGAACCTCGAATCCTCGAAGATCGCAGCTGTCCACTACTGGGTAGAGAAAAGCCCTAGCACCATGAGCACTCCTCAGCATTAAAACAGCTCCAGGAGCCATGTACTTAGCCAAATGATCCATCACCCTAATCTTCTCCTCCTTGTCCATCCCAACAAGAGCCGCCAGAAAAACTACATCAAACTCTTTCAACTCGTTCCTGACATTCATTACATCGGTTGTGTGAAAGAACATTCGTTTGGAGAGGTCAGGATGGGAGGAAACCAAGCGAAAAGCATGGGAATTTGCTGATGCGTCAATATCGTAGTTATGGAAAGAGGTGGTGGGGAGGTGATTGGTGGCTAGGACGATGGATGTTAGAGGAAGAGGGCCAGAACCCAGGAAGGCAATCTTGTTAGGAACATGAGGGTAATGCTGTTTAAGGATGTTGAACTCGAGAAGACTGAGTTTAAGGTAGTTGGAGTAGTATGGGAAAAGGTCAAGATGGTCAAGTGGGTGAAGGAAAGATCCTAAGATGGCGGAGAAATGGAATTCTAAATGGGATTCAGCTTGCCCACAGAGGCGAATGAGGCTAGAGCGCATGGATTGGATTTTGTTGCAGAGGTTGTTGACATCAATAGGGGAGGGTGGGATGCACGTGAGAACAAGGCTTGTGAAGAGCATGTCGACATCTTTACAAGGTTTGAGACTCTCAAGGCTTGAGATTTGTTCATACAAATGGCTGACTTTCTGTATCAGCAGATCTTCTTGGCAACCCATGTCGACACTATGTTCGTGTGGTATGCCCTCTTGTTCTTTCGCAGGATGGTTTGGGAGGAGCCCTTAGAGGGTGGTTTTATTTATGGGCACTTGTGGGTCCCGCTCATGATCCTCTTTTATTGTTTTGTCCGTAGAAAAGGAAATTAATAATAACGACATTATTCAAAATTTGATATTCTCTAGATAATTTAATGCTGCAATAAATAGATAGTAAATTAATAATATAGTTTTTAAAATTTTAATATTATTTAAATATTTAAATGAATATCAACGTAGTGAAAATGAATATGTTATGATAATGTAATATTAAAAATGGAAAGAATAAGAGAGGTGGATGAAAGGTGAATTAGGGTTTTTGGACCACAAACTGAGTGTAAGTTGGAATGATTTGATTTTCTTGGGATGCGATCAAAATCCCAATGCCGAGGCATTTACTTATCACCTTCACATTTATAGCTCAATCACAAACATTATTACTATCCAAATACATAATAATAATAATAATACCACCTAACATCATCCCTTCATTCCTCATATAAATATTTAAAACTTCATATTAAGATTACTGCTATGAAGCCATTAAATTAAATTATTAGTAAGTTTTGGCTCGACTTATTTCATGCATTTGATCATACATGAAAACTTAAGACTGTAAATCTGTAAACCAAGATATTATTAATTGATATGTAAAGAGTTATACATGATTATAATACAATTTATAATTTAACGAATCTTACATAACCCATATAAACGCATTTTGATATACTTCAATACATATTAATTAATACAAGATATTTAAATTATGAATATATCCACATAAAATAAAAACATGTAATTTATTCAATGAGCATCTCCATCATATAAAATAAATAAAAAAATATGCTAATATGATGCTAAAGTGCAGGATTCATAGTATATATTACGTCACATACGCCATATTGCATGATTAAAGTAGAGAAATTATTGTGATTAGAAGAAGAAATGCATGGCATCATTATGAGTTCATCCACACTTGCAATGGTTCTGGTTAACAATGGAGGAACTGTTCATCCGCGAGTCAGAAATGAGCCGTGATAACAAAACAAACAACAAAAATTCCTCTTGAAATGAATTCACACTTGGATTCTTCCAAATTATGGTTTCACACTACTCTCCAATGATGTTTCTCAAGCTTACATAGTAGCTGTAATAAAAAAATACACAACCCTTAGATCATCATACCAAAGTTAATGTATGTATGTGGGCGTGTACATATGTGTATATATATATATAAGTTTTTCTTGCAAGAAATACTTGTCAAGTATGACATTTAGCAAATAGCATCTCTCAGTTCACATTAGCTTCGTCAGTTTTCTTGAAAATTTATGCTTAGGAAGATCTCTCGCCACAAAGCCGACCATATTACTTACATGGAATAACTATATACTATAGTTTAATATTACCATTTTATGTAGGATTCATTCATACATTATAAATATTACATCAAATGTATATTTTCTAAAATGTTGACCAAAACTATAGAATTTATGTCATTTTATTATTATTATTGAATTTATTTTATCTATTATCTCTCATCCTTTATAAACCCCATTGTCACAATGATCCATCATCATCATTCTCATTATGATTCATTTTATCACATCTTTTTTCTTTTCTTTTTGTTCTTTTATATTCTTGTTATTTATTATCTTTTCTGTGAAGTTAAAGGTTTTGTTTAATTTTGTTTTATCATTTTTTTAAAAAAAGGGTTTATTCATGATTTTTTAATGAAAATTTCCATACTTTAATTTTAAAATACTTTTTACACTTCATTTTTTTGTTTAATTTTTATAGAAACTTGTAAATAGATATTTATTTTTCGGATAAATTGATAAATACATATATATACATAATTATAATACTTTTTTATTTTAATTAAATTAATTAATTAAGTCTTATTACTTTGTATTAAAATGAATTACGAGTAAATAACAAATCATCAACATAAATATAAATATAGATATAGGTGTATGTATACATACATGTATAATTTATTACAGTTAGAAATATTATAATATAAACAACTTATAGATTTATATGAAAATAAATTACTATAAGAACAAAATAAAATAAATAAAATTTATTAATTTAAATTTAGAGGTAAAAATATGAATGGGATGAGAATGAATATATGCTTATTTTATTGGTGGTTAATGTGTTGGCTTGTGGATATGATGCTTTACTTATACAAACATATATTATATTATATTATATTAAACTTGTCCTTCCATGAACTGGATGGCCATTTGGACGTGTAATATGCCCACATTAATGCTTTGTATGCATTTATATTTATACTAGTTTGAATATAAGAAACTTTATAATACAAGTAGAGAGAGGAAAGTGATGCGTTTTGTTGTTAAAATCGATCATCTTTGGTCTCTTCCTTTTCAATTTCAACGGTGAATAATACAACACATTCCTCCAGCTTATGCCCATCAGTTTTCCAACTCTCATATTTTATATTCCCAAAACTGATATCTTTTTGTAACTTCCATTACAAAAATTCCCACTCAAACCATTAACATAATATATATTTTTATTCGTAAATACCATATCAAATATGAAAAACATAAACCCATGTCCTCATTTGTGCTGAATTTTTTTTTATAAAATATATAATGGATCTGAAATTTTACAGCTTCCTAAATTAAAATGATGAAGTAATATAACATGATTGTGATGCATTGGAGCAATGGTTTAGGTTTATAATTTATATGGAAATTGGGTATTGATTGAGATGAGCAGATGCCATAAAAGAATTGAATATTGAGTGGTGTGTAGTTCATTTATGGTCAATTTGTCCCACTCCTTCCTACGCGACTACTCGACGTTGAATTTGGAGAATCATTGCAACAAGTGGGCGGGGCTGTGGGGCTGCCTCCCCCCATTCCCACAGTAAGGTTATGAACATTTCTAGCCAACTTGTTAACTATCTCCCAATTGCTTTTTATGGCTCCATCCAATACCATTTATTAGCCTCACAAAATTATCGATAATGATTTACTCTTTTTTCAAAGAGACAGCTCTTCTACAAGTTATCTTAATTATGTTATGGATTTAAGTTAATTTAATTGAAATGAATTATACACTTTGAGATGGGATATTAAATGGATAGATTTTGAGCATTCAACCTAAAGGACAGCTTATTATAATTTGAGTTTTTGAATTATGTTAATCTATTAGTATAAAATATAATGAATTTAGGATTGATTCAAACATACTAATTAAGCTTGTTAACTTTCATATCATATGGATTAATCAACAAGTTTAACATAAAATAACTCATATATCATAAAATGACATGATTAACTAGCAAAATAAAATTAAAATAATATAATTTTAAATTAAATTAATAGATTAAATTCAACATGATACATCTCAATTTATTAAACATGTTAAAATCAAGTTAGTGAGCTAATAATAAGATAAAATTTTTATCATATCATTGACAAATTAATATAAATTTAATTATAAAACATTCAATTTTATTTTTTTTATATTATTAATGGAAGTTGATAAATGTCAAAAATGAAAATTATAATATGAGTGGATACTTGAAAATACTTTTGTACTCTATTGGTCCAAGAAGAATTGTGCTTGCTGGCTTTCTTTATGCAAGTGCTGGAAGCATGGAGATATTAATGTTAGAAGATCAGCATAAACGATGGCTTGGAAATTTAAAGAAAATTATCATAATTTTATTGTAGAATGACATACACACTCACGAAGGGAAATAAAAAGGGAAAGAAGGAAAGGGAAGGCGTGGGTCGTGCCACCGCAAGTCACAAAGAAAATGATAGGCAATGAAATCTAAGAAAGGGAAATAAAATGGGAAATAATGACGGGAATGGCTTGTTGGTTGGCTATGAGTGAAGTCCAAGAAATTGTGGCAACCACACGACAGCATGTGCCACCGCCCCCCCATGAGGGCGATAGATTAGACTTGTTATTCTGTGTTCCAGTCTAGACCTCGATCCTTCCCAATGCCCTCAGCATCTCATGCCACTTGGATTAAAGGTGATACCTTTTAACCTTCATTCCAAAAGTCAACATCAATATAATATAAAAATTATATTATTAACTTAAATCAAATATAATTTATGAGATGATTTATACGAGGATATAATTTATTGGATTTGACCTATTAATCTATTTTAATATAACAATAAAGTTATATCATTTTGATTTTATTTTTATAAATTAATTGTATCATTTCATGTTATACGAATTATTTTATATCAAATGTGTCGGGTTGATCCATACAACACATGAATTAATTATATCAAATAGGTTGATATTGGATTATCAATGTTAAATTTAGATTGTATTTTGATTTAAATTTTTAACAATATCAAATTTTGGATAAACTATGAATCAATTATACTCATGAGTTGATTGAGCTAAAGTGGAAGTAATTGAAAAATTACCTCCACCAATAACTGTGAAAGATATTTATGGATTTCTTGGACATGAAGGATTTTATCATTCGTTCATAAGAGATTTTTCTAAGATAGTTCAACCGCTATTCAATTTATTGAAAAATGATGTGATTTTTGTATTTGATGACGAATACAGGTGTGAGCGCCGGTTTCTTCCGGGGCCCAGAGCGAGACTTGCGATGCTCACAGACCGAGGACCGCATTTGGAGCGAAAACGTGGACTTCCCGAGGGGCTACCTCGAGGAATGATACGAACTCGAAAGAGTCGCAAGAGAGTCACCATCGGATGGTTCCGGATTGGTCCAACCAACCCATAGCATTAGTGCTAGTTAAACCCTTCAGAGATTGGGTTCGGGTGGTGGAGATATATTATATGAGTTTCCAAAATCGATTTTACCATTATAGTTGGGATTAATTGTCCTAAGCAGGCAAGCATACGAGTGTAAATGTAAGCACACAGTGCGACATATGATTTGACATTACAAGGTTGCACATAGAATGATATATAATGCTATATGACATTTGGATGGCATGGCATGCGAAATAACGAAAAGTAACATGGCATATGAATGACATGTGAACGTGAATGACATATCATATGCATGATATGGCAACTTAGCATGATATATAAGCATATAATCATGACAAATAGCACGTATAGTGTAATACGTTAGCGTTTTTGGATCATATTGGCATTATAGGTGTATGGTGTATGCATGGCATATGAAGTGAGTGGCATGACATATGCATGACATATGAGATGGATGATATGGCATATGCATGGCATGTGGAATAAATGGCATATCATATGCATGATATGTGCACGTAACGTGAGCCATATGTCAACGAAGATGCATTTGACATTCTAGAGCGCTGTGTGAAGTGGCTCCTGTTAGGTGGCCCCCGGGTGGTGGGCCCCACCAAACATCTTATTTTGGGCATATAGTGCTATACGTCCAAAATGTAAGGTTTTGCATGTTATGCGTTTTTGAAGCAGGGATTTAAGGGGTTAATAAAAATACAATTGCAATCAGAATTAAATCCCCTAGTCTCTATGGACTTAGTATAGAGTAAGAAGGGTATCGAACTCGGGGAGCTAGGTATTATTTCAATATCCAA
>CANYBF012946426.1:0-46569 GCA_948192965.1 Dalechampia spathulata | reverse complement strand
AAAATGATAATTTTGGGCAGCAACATTTTAAACCCCTTTCCTCTTTGAACCATTTCACTTCTAATGCATGTTTAACATTCTAATTCACTTCCATTTGCATTCGAATTACATAATCAATATACCAACACATAATTTAAGCATTTAATCCATAAAAAGCAAGCTCAAACACAATGTTTGCCCCTTATACTACAAGGAAGTCATGCTTCCAAAATAATGCAGCAAACATCTCATTCACAATCACTACTCTTCTTCCACTTTCCTTCACCCTTTTCATATCTTTAAACACATTTCATCACCTCATAATCATCATTCACACATAGAATAATAAATTCAAACTCAATTACAGCAGATATAGGCTAGGGTTTACATCAAAACTCATTCATATACACAACTTCATTTCGGTTACTACAAGATAGCATGTTAAGTAGACTTAAGCACGTATTTTATCCAATTCATCTTTGTTTTCTTCATTTACTTCATGTGATCAGAAACCCTACATGCTCCATACATCAAATATATCAAAGAAGATGAAGCAATAAGCACACATATGAAGAGAGCAAGCTTGAGAACCTCTGAACTAATGAATTTCCATGAAAACTTACCTTTGATTTATGATTTTCTTGAACTTTAAAGTGGAAGAAGGAAAGGAAGAAGAAGGAAATGTATGTTTGGAGGTCTGGAATTGTAAATCCCCTTTTCCCTTGTTTTATTTTCTATTTATGATTTATTTTATCATTTTTAAAGAAGGAGCCAATCATATGTTGACACTTGTCAACATATGGTTACTTCCTTAATTACATTGAATTCTTACTCCTTTAATTCATTACTTCCTACCTAATTACATACCATGGTCATACATGCATACATGCACATGAATAGACAATGACATACATATTTATGGTTTCCATAATTACCCCTCTCAATAGGTGAAATTACCAAAATACCCTTACTTTCAGCTTAATGTATTTTTGATTCTACCTTCCTTTCTACTTTCTCATATACATTCTAATATATACTTTCTCATCATATAACATTTATACTATGCATACACATTGCTTTACACCTCTATACTGCACTTTTAAGTATCCGTACTATCATCATGCATTCATTTATTTCATGCATCATTCATTCAATCATTCTACGTCATACATAAAATGCAACCACGTAAGAATGCTATGACTGCGGATGTGACAAGTCTCAAGACCTATAATAGGAAAGGGTGTAAAGCACCATATGTTTATATGCCCTCCTTTGGGAGATGAGTACCAGTACCTACAGGGATCCAGTATGTGCAAAAGGAATGTGCACAAGACAGGAAAACAAGAGTGAATGAGGGAAATGAGGAGGATAAAGAATGCAAGGCACCATTATATTTGCATTGCATATATCGTACACGTGTGCTATGACAGTCTGTATGATGATGTTATTGATGGCTTGATGTGTTGAGATATGATGCTTACAATGTTTTGCTATATGACGAATGATGTTTATGTATTTGAATTATGTTTACATAGCACCACTGAGTTTTATACACAGCGTTTATCATTTGATGAACGTAGGTTCAGAGCCCTCGGGAGAGCTGTCAAAGAAGCAGTGATAGAGGTCATTGGCAGAGAAGCTTGTTCTCGAAGTGGTATGGGACCTCAGGGGCATACTCCGAGTCATTTTTGTTAGAGTAGTTCAGTTGATCCGAGTGGCAGTAGTCTACTCTGTATTTTGTGGTGTGACTATATAAGAATGTTCTGCACTCTGTTGTATAATTGGAATTGCATGTACATAATATAATCTAGTTGCGTTCCTATAGGAGTCACATGAATGCATGTTCTCCAAGGTATAACGTGTATGTATGAATGTATGCCGCACTACTTGGTTTCCACCACATAATACAGGGACGGGTACCCATATGAAATTTTAATAGATCTAGAGACGATGTATCCTTTATAGTGTGTATACCGATTTTCCTCTAGGAGGGTTGATTCGCATGCTATGGGAGCATACTACCCCAGGTATGGGCTAGGTGTGACATGTTTAAGTGGTATCAGAGCTATAGTTAGCTCGCCATATCCCTTGTCTGTCAGTTAAGACTACTGCCAAGGATTAACAGGCTACACATGAGGAGTTGCCAGTCCTTACCGCTGTTGACTGTTATAAGTTATGTTATTGTGTCACAAGTTTGATTCGATGATAGATCGGGCTATCATAGTGGGTGAAGAAGGAGGGGATAACTTTAATCCCCAAGAGAGTACGTCAGGTACTGGGGATAGAGTTGAGAGACAGCCGAGGCAGGAGGAACAGGGGGGACCCAGTGAGAGGGCACCTTAGGCTGATAGAGTCGATGCTTTAACTGTTGATCCGGTAGTAGCTCAGTTTGCTCAGTTCCTCCAATATATCCGGGCACAGGGTCAGACTTTACCTGTTACTCCAGCTCCACCCCTGCCCGAGCCAAGAGAAGAATATAAGTTAGATTTTACAAAGTTAAGGTCATATGATGCCACTAATTTTATTGGTACGACGAATCCGTATGAGGCAGAAATGTGGTTAGAGAAGACACAGAGAGTACTACACCAGCTAAAGTGCCTTGAGGTAGCCAAATTTGAGTATACTATCTCTCTGTTGCAGGAAGATGCATACGAATGGTAGAAGACCATTCGGCAGAGCATGGTGGACCCTCCGGAGCTGACATGGGATGACTTTCGGAGGGAGTTCCGTCAGAAATATGTGCCTACAGCGTATACTGATCAGAAGCTGGATGAGTTTCTCAACCTGAAACAGGGAGACATATCGATTGCAGATTATGAAAGGGAGTTCACCCGGTTGGCCTATTATGCGACCAATATTTTGACTTCGGGTCATAAGAGATGTAAAAGATTTGAATAGGGTTTGAATTTTCGGCTCCAAACATTGGTTCAGGGTTTTAATTACACAGATTTTTTAGCATTGATGGCTAACACCTTGAATCAAAAGCGGACGATACTATAGGAGAATGCTCATTCAGAGGCATTAAGGAGATCATTCAGGGGTCCGAGTTCTTCATCGGGATATCAAAAGAGGGGCAAGTTTTGAGGCTCCTTTTCCCCACGATCTGGTGATATTAGACCATTGCCACCCCGACGAGTACAGGGTGGGAGACCCGTACTGCATAGTGATAGTTCTGACACGGGATCAAGTTTATGTCATACTTGTGGCCGAGCACACCATGGGGCTTGTTGGATGGGTACCGACTTATGTTATCATTGTGGGAGAGTTAGTCATTATGCTAGAGAGTGTCCCGCACGATATGATGCACCTGTGCATACTGCGCTAGAAGGGAGATCTTATCAACAGGGTCCGATAGCTTGACCTAATATTGGGAGTTTCTGAGGTCCTGAGAGAGGCAGAGGCAGAGGGAGAAGTCAAGATAGAGGAGGCCATGGCACTAGTCAGGGGTCCATAAATTAGATTGTTGGGGCTCCAGCTTGAGTGTATAACTTGGTGCAACGGGATGATTAGCGTGCCTCAGATGTAGTGATCGATAATGTTCTTATCTCTGGTCATGATGCGTTAGCTTTATTTGATCTCAGATCTTCATATTCCTACATTAATATGGGATTTGCTCAATTACTTAATATGCCATGTGAGGGATTAGGTTATGAGATAACGGTATCAAGTCCTTTAGGAAAGGATATGGTAGTTGGTAGAGTGTATAGACAGTGTCCATTGCGTATGCATGATCTGTGTTTCCTGTCGGACTTGGTTGAGATACCGTTTTACAAAGACGACATTATTTTGGGTATGGATTGGTTGGCTAAGTACAGAGTAGTGATGGATTGCCATTAGAAGATAGTGACTTTGCAACATTCAGAGCAAGGTATGATTGTGATCCGAGGTAATGTGCCATCAATAACTACTAGAGTAATTTCAGCTTTGGCAGCTCAGAGATTGTTAACACAGGGTTGCGATGCGATATTGGCATATGTAATAGATGTGAGACAGAGGGGGATATAGTTAGCTGACATTGCAACTGTATGTGATTTTCCAGATGTATTTCCAGAGGAATTACCAAAGTTACCGCCAGAAAGAAAGGTAGAATTCGAGATAGAAGTGTTGCTAGGTACCAAGTCGATCTCTATGACAAGTTATCGTATGGCTCCATTGGAATTGAAAGAATTGAAGATACAATTACAAGAATTGCTCGATAAGGGATTCATTAGACTGAGTGTATCACCGTGGGGTGCACCGGTATTGTTTGTAAAGAAGAAAGATGGGACAATGAGAATGTGTATTGACTATAGGCAACTGAATAAAGTGACGATCAAGAATAGACACCCGTTGTCACGTATTGATGACCTATTTGATCAGTTGAAAGATGCCGCAGTATTCTCCAAAATTTGTTTGAGATCAGGATACCACCAACTTTGGGTCAAAGAAGGGAGCATAGCGAAAATAGCTTTTCGGAATCGCTATGGTCATTACGAGTTCTTGGTGATGCTATTCGGGTTGACGAATGTGCCAGTAGCATTTATGGCATTGATGAACACGGTCTTCACAGATTATTTGGATCAATTCATGGTCGTGTTCATTGATGACATCCTGGTGTATTCAAAGACTCGGGACGATCATGATAGGCACTTGAGGTTAGTGTTGCAACAATTATTGGAGAAATAGTTATACGGGAAATTGTCCAAGTGTGAGTTTTGGCTAGAACAAGTGGCATTTCTAGGACATGTGATTTCAGCCGAGGGAATCAGGGTGGATCCGAGTAAGGTAGAAGCTGTATTGAGTTGGTTGATGCCTTGGAATGTCAGTGAGGTTTGTAGCTTTTTAGAATTAGCCGGCTACTACCAATGATTTGTTAAAGGTTTCTCGATGCTCGCCTTACCATTAACAATGCTACTTAAGAAGGAGGTTTCTTTTAGTTGGTCAGAGGAATGTCAGCGAAGTTTTGATAGACTGAAAGAATGTTTGACTCAAGCTCCAGTTTTGACACTACCTACACCAAGGAAAGCCTTTACCATCTATAGCGATGCCTCACTTAATGATTTAGGATATGTTCTAATGCAGGATTGGAAGGTGATTGCATACGCCTCACGATAATTAAAGCCGCATAGAAGAAACTACCCGACCCATGATTTGGAGTTAGCCACCATTGTCTTTGCATTGAAAATTTGGTGACATTATTTGTATGGGGAATTGTGTTATATGTATACGGATCATAAGAGTTTGAAGTACTTGGGCACATAGAAAGACTTGAACTTAAGGCAACAATGCTGGCTTGAACTGATAAAGGATTATGATTATGTGATCGACTACCATCCGAGGAAGGCTAATTTAGTAGCTAATGCATTAAGCTGTAAATTGTTTGCTGAATTAAGACAGTCACCATTAATGTTGGTTCAAGAGGTACGACAGTTAAATGCTTCCTTAGTAATGCAATATGATAGTATCGTAGCTCAGTTACAGTTACGAGTGAAGCCAATACTCACCGACCAGATTCAAAGAAGTGCAGTGAATGATGAGGAGTATCAGAAGCAGTTACAGAAAGTTCAGCTGGGTAAGACTTCACTTTTCATGGTAGATGGTGACGGTAACCTGAGACACGGAGACAGATTATACGTTCCTGCAGATGATGAGCTTAAGAAGCTGATTTTAGAGGAAGCTCACAGTTCTACGTATTCATATCATCTAGGTAGTTTGAAGATGTATCAGGATCTGAAGCAACACTACTGATGGATTGGTATGAAGACTCATATTGCTAAATATGTAGCTAAGTATCTGGTATGTCAGTGCATTAAAGCCAAACATTAGGTACCCGCAGGATTACTTAGTCCTTTACCAGTACCAGAATGGAAATGGGATCGGATTACTATGGATTTCGTTACCGGATTACCGATGATACAGAGCAAGCATGATGCGGTATTGGTAATAGTGGACAGGTTGACTAAGACAGCTCACTTCTTACCCGTACATATGGACTATAATCTGGAAAGGTTAGTTGGACAGTATATTGATGAGATTATTTAGTTGTATGGGATTCCATCCTTGATAGTGTCTGACAAAGATTCACGGTTCACATCACGATTTTAGGATACCTTTCAGAGAGCTTTAGGTACCAGAATACAGTTTAGTACCACCTTTCATCCCCAAACCGATGGCCAGTTAGAGAGAGTGATACAGATTCTAGAGGATATGCTACATGCTTGCATCATGGAATGGGAAGGTAGTTGGGATCGCTACTTACCATTGATTAAGTTCGCGTACAATAATAGCTATCAGTTCAGTATACAGATGGCTCCTTACGAGGCATTGTACGGTAGACAATGCAGGACACCTTTACACTTGGATGAGATTAGAGAACAACGACTAGTCGGTCCTGAATTGATACAACAGGCGAAGAGCAGGTGCAAGTGATTAGAGCACAATTGAAAGCAGCATCGAATAAGTATAAGTCCTACACAGATTTGAAAAGATGAGATATAGAGTATGAAATCGAAGATAAGGTCTTTCTTAAAATATCTCCATGGAAGAAGATTTTGAGGTTTGGTCAGAAGGGAAAATTGAGTCCTCGTTTCATTGGACCGTACGAGATACTGGAAAGAGTGGGACCGTTAGTCTACAGATTGGCTTTACCTCCAGAGTTAGATTTGATTCATAATGTGTTTCACATTTCGATGTTACAACACTATAGGTCAAATCCTTCTCATGTTATTCCAATTGAAACGATAGAGGTGCAACAAGATTTGTCCTACAGTGAAGATCCAATTCAGATTTTGGCACGGGAAACCAAACAGCTGAGGAAAAAATGGATTCCCTTAGTTAAAGTCCTATGGAACCATCACTTGGGATAGGAGGCCACGTGGGAGAGAGAGTTTGTTATGAGAGAACAGTATCCCCGCTTATTTTCTAGTAAGTTAAGTTGGAATTTCGAGGATGAAATTTCTTTTTAGGAGGGGAGAGTTGTCATACCCGCATATGAGACTCTGGTAGTTTGGTCCTAATGTATGTATATGTATATGTATATGCTTGTGTATTTGAGTGTTTATCTGCTATTTGATTGAAATATGATACTGCTCCTTGATTTTAAATGCCTTGTGAATATATGTGTATGAACAATGACGATGTTAAGTGTATTGATTGAATGATGGGATATTGTACCTTTAAGACACGTGTTCTTGTGTTATAAGATAGGATGAGTGGGTGTTGCCGCCTTACTGATGTATCTTTGTAGTGTAAGGGGCAAACACCGAGTCTGGCATGTTGGGAGTGAGGTTTTAGAAGTGTTTATATTGATTGTGAGTTAGGTATGTTGGGTATGCATTTAGGAAGAGTGGAAGAAGGAGGATTTAGGGTGGTACGGGCGTACGGGTCATCGTACGGGCGTACCAAAATAGGGGGATTTGAGGGATTTAGGCTCCTGGAGACCGTACAGGCATACCAATGGGTAGTTTGGTTGTACGTGAACTCGCAGGAAATTGGGTTTGTCAGGTGTATTATGGACGTACGGGCGTACCAAATGTGGTACGGGCGTACCGTTCCTCGCAGGAAAATGTGCTTGTCAGGGGTTTTAGTTCGGTACGGGCGTACCAAGATCCATATGGCCATAAGCGACTTAAGTTTGACGAGTCAAAGGATAAGTATTAAGGTTTTTCATTGGCTTTTTCATTAGTTAACCTCCTTAAACCTCCCTTAAACCCTTCTAGCCACTAAAGGAAGAGTCCTTAGTGATCGGGAAGGTGTACGAACTAAGAGTTTAACGTGGTAATTGATAGAGACGGGGTTATCGGCCTACGCTAGAAGTAGTCTCACTTCGGGTTAGTGCTATGATTGTATTGGTTTTGTACCTACTATTATATTTTGGCTTATTTCCATGCCTTGAGACTTAAGTAAAGTCTAAGCATGAGGGTTGTACTGATATGCTACTGTTCTGACGAGTTGTATTGATGCTTGTGCTTGTTATGATGAGTTATGTTGGTGCTTATGCTTGTTATGCTAGGATTTGGTATGGTTATTACTTCATGGTGGAATGAATGTATTCTTCTCATTGAAATGACGCATAAGTGCATGTGATATATTCATGGCAGGCATAAAGATAAAAGGGAGGGAAAGGAAGGAGAGAAAAGAAAGAGGGTAATGAGTGTAGAGCTAAGCTCTGGGCATACTAGGTCAAATAATGATGATGGGATTCCTAATGGAATCCTTTAGATTATTACCCTCCCATAAGGGAGACGAGTCTCGAGACCTATAGTAGGAAAGGGTGCAAAGTACCACATGTTTATATGCCTTCCTTCGGGAGATGAGTATCGGTACCTACAGGGACCCAGTATGTGCGACAAGAATGTGAACAAGATAGGAAAACAAGAGTGAATGAGGGAAATGAGGAGGACAAAGAATGCAAGGCACTGTTACATTTGCATTGCATATATCGTACACGTGTGCTATGACAGTCTGCATGACAATGTTATTGATGGCTTGATGTGTTGACGAATGATGTTTATGTATTTGACTTATATTTACGTAGCACCACTGATTTTTATACTCAGCGTTTATCATTTGATGAAAGTAGGTTCAGAGCTCTCGGGAGAGCGGTCAGAGAAGCAGTGATAGAGGTCGTCAGCAGAGAAGCTTGTTCTTGAAGTGGTACGGGACCTCAGAGGCATACTCCGAGTCATTTTTGTTAGAGTAGTTCAGTTGATCTGAGTGGCAGTAGTCTACTATGTATTTTATGGTGTAACTGTATAGGAATGTTCTGCACTCTGTTGTATGACTGGAATTGCATGTACAAAATAAATCTAGTTGCGTTCCTATACGAGTCGCATGATTGCATGTTCTCCAGGGTATAACGTGTATGCGTGAATGTATGCCACGCTACTTGGTTTCCACCACATAATACAGGGATGGGTACCTATATGAAATTTTAATAGATCTAGAGACGATGTATCCCTTATAGCGTGTGTACCGGTTTTCCTCTGGGAGGGTCGATCCACATGCTATGGGAGCATGCTACCCCAGGTATGGGCTGGGTGTGACAAAAACTTCCTTTCAATTTGTTTGATCACCTTTGTCCCCTTTTTCGATTGACAAGTGATGAACCGTAATCTTAGGATCAAGTCCAAGCATTTCCTTATAAGACCATGCAAAAACATCATGAAACTCCAAGATAAGGTTTTTATAGTCCTCAGCCTCTTCTTAAGCTAAATTTTCACTTAGGATAATTAGACGGTGAATGTCATCGAATACTAAGTCAATGTTCTTTAATTCATCAAACGTGGTCTTGTTTCCCTCTTCAAAACCTAGTGGAGCTTCTTCTTCACTTTCCTCAACTACTAAATCTTCTTTATCAATTTCAATTACACTCAAATGCAAAGAAGTGGCTATGTCATCATCCTCATAATATTGACTAGATGTCGAGGCTATAATCACAGTTATTTATTGTTTAGCTGTTAGTGTTTCACCAGCCTTAACCACTCATTGACTTTAACGCTTCATACGAGAAGGAAATTTGCTCTTAACTTTCTTGTAGTCCACTTACAAAGGTGAATTCTTCTTAACTGTCATCTTTGCTTTATTTTTTGAAACTAAAAGCCTATCATGAACTGAACTTTGACTAGGCATGGAATTATCTTGAGCCCTAAGATGATTAAAAACTGAAACTCAATTTGAAGTGGATCCTAATTGATTAAAAACTGACATGCTTGGAACTTGTATTAGATTTTCTTTATCTCCTGCTGAAATGTATTGTGAGGTCCCTTTATAGATTTTTAACTGTAAATGATTGGATGCGTTGTACCCTAGACCTTCTCTTGAAGTCTTTAGAGTTGCTTCCCTTACCTTCCAAACTTTATAAATTCCATTGGATAGGTCCTCTTTTAACCTAAGCTCTGGTTCCTTTATCAGTAAGGTTATAGCCTTTGCACCCATACCAGCTTTTACAAGTAATTTATAAGCATTTGGATTAAATCCATTTACTCTTTTTGTTGGAAGTTCTCCATGCTTCGCTGATTATCCTTGTGATGGTCGGATAAACACCAATAATGATGGTGTGGCTGCTTTTGATATTGCCAGTTTTATCAATGGAAGAACCAAGTCTTACAAGTCTTGCTTAGCATCCTCTTTGGCTTTGAACGAGGCTTGCCCTTTTTTTCTCCTTGAAGCTGGAACATAATGTAATTTTGGATTTTCTTTCACAAACTTATTTAGTTAGATTGAAGTCTCTCTCTTCCCCTCAGTTGGAAATAAAGGTGCTCCTTTCTTGGGTTTAAAAGAGTCCTTCTTTGCCAGTTCCTTAGTTACTTTAGGCTCAAATTGCAACTCCTCCATCACGCTTATCTCCAAGTAAAATTTAGCATCTGCAAAGTATGAATCAACTTCACTAAAAGGATTTATATCAGCTACCACCCTTCTTACCTTACTATTCTTGCAATACTTGAAGCATTGATGGAGTGTTGAAGGCACCACCTTATTTTCATGAATCCATGGCTGATATAACAACATATTATATGTTATTTTAACATCAATGACATGGAATATAGCACTTGATTCCCTTTCATCAATGTATAAGTTGAGATAGATCTTGCCCATTACTCTTTGACTGCCATGGTTGAATCCTTGAATCATCAACCAACTCTGCATTAACTCATCCATTAGGATGCTAAGTTGTTTTAATGTTTTCAAAGGAAGAATATTTACAGTTGAACCATCATCTACCAGAATCATTTTTACCCTTTGCTCATGAATGAACCCGGTAATAAACAATGGATGAATATGGAATTTTGAGCCTAACAACATATCATCTTTAGTGAAGGTGATTTCTTCTGCACATGAGTTACAGGTGCTACGGTGAGAACAAACTTCTTTATCCTCAGCTCCGTCTTGCACCATTGAGTCTTCTTCTCCTTCCACTTGATAACATATGAAAACTTCAAGCATGTAATTAGCTAAGGTGATGGGCATCCTTGGTTCTTGCTCAAATTTAAAATCTAGTTAAGGGAAAAGAGATGCCTTTCTTAATCTCTTAGCCTTTAACTTTTTTGCCTTAGGTTTATTTGAAGCCTTTGGTGATCTTTTCTTCACTTTGGCTTTTCGAGGAATTGGGCTTGATTTTGGTAAACTCTTGCATTGACTCTTTCATCGTGTTACAAGAATCCACCCTTCATCATTAGAATTACCTGAATTTTTGCTTCCTACATCATGACTTGATTGTAATGCTTCTTCATGCATCACCAAGTGTTGAATGTAAGGAACTTCAACAGTTATGGGTTTAAAGGACCCAAAACTAATTTCCATCAAAGAAAATGCTTGAGGGCTCAAATCCTTAGTGGTAATCATATTTGAACTTACCTCCTCCTCATTGAAAGTAATGATACCTTGTGCTTTTAGCTTTATAATTTTATCTTTCAACACAAAGCACTTCTCCACTGGATAACCTAGCAAGCGGTGGTACTTGCAATAATTTGCATCCTTACTCTGATCGAATTGCTCTAGATATTTCATTGGTGGGAGCTCGATGAGTTTAACGTCAAGTAAATCATCAAGCATACTTGAAACATCAGAATTAAGGAAAAGATATTTCTTTTTTTATCTTTCCTTTAGAGAAATAATATTCTTTTCTTGACTTTGGAAAGCAATTGGCTTTATCTCCTTCTTCTTTCCAACCTTAGAGTTGATTTTGATTGGAGTAAAGCTTACAACTGATGATTGCTTATTCTCAGGCTTCACATTAGGCTTGACGGCCTTATGTACCTCTAACTTCTCCTTGCCTTTCTTCGGATCTTGTACTGGGATATTTTGGTGACCAACATCCAAAATACTAAGCTCTATATCATGGGAATAAGTCACTAGTTCTTTAAAGGTACTTGATTTTATTCCTTAAAGAATGTAACATAATCCTCAATTCATGCCCTTAATGCACATATTGATTGCAGAGGTTTCAGAAAGATGATTTTTACAGTTCAAGCTAAGATTCCTCCATCTTTGGATATAGTCTATCACAGGCTCATCTTTCCATTGGCAAGTTACAGTTAACTTGATCATGCTGATAATATGTTGGGTGCTGTAGAAACGGTTGAGGAATTCCCGCTCAAGTTGTTCCTAATTATCAATTAAACCAGCTTCAAGGTTAGTGTACCAATCAAAGGCATTACCTTTTAGAGATTGGATAAACTACTTGACAAGTAAATCACCATAGGTGCCAGCATTATTGCATGTTTCCATAAAGTGAGCAACATGCTGTCTTGGATTGCCTTTGCTATCAAACTGCTAAAACTTTAGAGGTTGATAATTTGTTGGCATCTTCATCATGTCAATCTGAGGAGTGTATGGCTTTGCAAATGAGTGAGAAAGCTGTGTCGATAACTCAACTTGCTCCTTGATAGCTTTCTTAATGAGCTCTTCCAACTGAAGAGTGGAAATTAGGTTGTTAGCCACCACTTGAGTGTTACTTGCAACCTTTATTGCTGAAGCAACTTCCCCTTTTTCTTGATTAGCTGGCAGGTCAGATGCTACCTCAACAATAGCCTTCCTAGTCAAGCTTGCCAGCTTTACAGTCAAAGATGTAATTTCATCATCTTTTTCCTTGGTCTTGCTCATGAGCTCTTCTACCAATTTGGTCAAGTTGGCAACTTATTCTTTAAGTGAAGTAGTGTTGGTCATCATCACAGACATAGTGCCAATAGAACTTTTTGGAGTAGAAATTTGCAGATTTGATTGTGGAGTGAAACTTCCACCTTGATTTCCTTCCTCATCACAGGACTTTAGTAAGGATAAGAAACTGGCTTCCTTTGACACTCTAATTTTTACCCCCATCTTTGGCGAAGGCATCATTTATTGTTGCTCATACAATTGTATGATCGATTTTATCTTTTTCATGGTGTTGGGACTATCACCAGCATTTGATCCATCAAACGATGAGATAGGAGTTTGGACTTGAGCAGCTCTTGAGCGAAGGTTATACTTCCTTGGTGCCATAGAGTTGCTCTTCTCGGATGCCATTGATGTTTGAAGATTTGATTTCTTTTTTCATAATTAGAGATAAGAGGTAAAGAGGTCCCACTAGGCATGCCAAAATTTATAGTGCGCAAAATCTATAAAATAAAAATGACATTGAATTAGAAATTTAGCAACAAATAAATTTATTAATTTGAAGCAGTTTACAATCTCTAATATAAAATTCTATAATAAAGAATTTAAATCCTCTGATTTGAATTTCAAAACAAGAACTTGATTCAAGGGCTTTATAGCTTGATCTTGAATTAAACTTGATTTTTAGCGAAGAACACAATTCAAGTGCTTTAAGGGTTTGATCTGGAATCAAATTTCACCTTGGAGGAAGAACACCTTGATGAACACCTTGATGGACTCCTTGAATGTCTTGATGAACTTGAAGAACACCTTTAATCTTAAAGAACACCTTGACATCTTGAAGGCTTAGAGAGCTTGTAGCTTGTTGCTTCTGACTTCCAAAATGTGCATTTTAGAATGAAGGAGAGACCTTTTATTTATAGTGATTTGGAGGAGAGAAATTTACATATTCAACCTCTATCCTCACTTCAAAACAATTATCACTTCATTTATTTATTATTTTAATAGTATTTATCTCACTATTAAAATAATTTAAATTTAGATAATAAACCGGATAATCTTGATTGGTTTAAAATCTATTTAATTTATTAGATTAAAAATATTTGTTTAATTGATCCGTAAAATATACTTCATTTATTAGATTAAAATAATTATTTAATCTAATTAATTTCATAGATCAAAAATATATTTAATTGATCCAAAAATTAATTTGAATTTTTTGATATCTACAGATAGAAATATTAAAAGAAAGAAAATGAGTTATTTACATTTTATTTGATGGCTAAAGTCGAATCAGAAACTAAACAGCAATAATTTTAAAGCTTTTTTAGGAAAAAATAGAAATATCTCTTATGTCATCCTAATATATATTAATGTAATTTTATAGAATTATTTGATTTAAATGCTATATGAAGAATATAAATTAGACAAATGAACATGAAGACTTAGGATATAAAAGAACATAACATGAATGATTTAGTAGATTTAAATTCTAGTATATCTAGATATTTAATGAAAATTGATATATATTATTATATTATTAATTTAATTATAATATTATATTAAAAGTAATGTTAATTTTATTATTAGTAAAATAAACAATCAAAGTTGAATAAATAGATTACATTTATTAAAATCTTTAATATTGATAAAAAATATATATAATACCTTATGCAAATTTTACACCAACAATTAGGCTAAACAAATTTTTGACTTCAAACTTAAGACATATTTTGTAAAATCTCAAAATCCAAAAAAACCTCTAAATAATGTCATTTTTTTCAAATTTAGTATAAAAATTCATTATTTATGTGATATATTTTAATTTATGATTTTTACTTTTGATTTTTATTTTTAAGTTAATTGCGGGAATACCGTTTTTTCACAAAAATTTTCTTAAAATACGGGATGTGGTTAAAGTATCTACAAAATTAGTTTTTAATTTTTTTAAAAAAATTATTTTTTAACTTTTTTATTTTGAAAAATATTATTTTTTTATTTTTTTGTATTTTTTAGATTTTTTATTTTTTAATATGTAATATATTATTTCTTATAGAAATGTATTCTAAAATTAAAAATTGTTAAAATATCAAAGGTATATTATTTTAAATTAATATTAAAAAATTATAATTTAGAATTTTGATATTAAATACTTAAAATATACATATCAAATACCTCATGCATATTAAAATTGTTATCTTTTTAGTATATATTATATTTATATGATACACTTTTTTATAAATTTTTAAAAAATTCATTTTTTTGAAAATATTTTTGTAAAAAAAATTAAATTTTTGTATATCCATAATTTTTCTCAATTTTTTTCTATATTTTTGTAAAATCCCTTGATTTTTAATGTATTAGTCTTCTATATCTCTCTTTTGAATTTTCATCCATTCATTTTTGTAGACCTTTTAATTTCTTTAATAAATATTGTTAATTAATTATTTATTGAATTGTGACTTTTGATATTTCTCTAATATTTATGTTTTATTTCCCTTTATATCTTATATATGATATAGTTGTTTTTTATGCATTTTTATAACCTTTGATAGTCCTCTTATGTTGATGTTTGTTATATATATATATAAGTGTATAATGAAATTTATTTATTTATTTTTCATTATATTTTAATCCATTGATTATTTAGTCTCTACATATATATATAAAGTTGGGTCTTGGCATGTTCTTTACTTTCAACTCTTAATATGAATAAAAAGGATTAAAGTATTAGGTTGTGAGTATGTAGAGTGTGAGAAACTCTTAATACTAAAAATAATTTTGGACTAATTAGTTTGGATTTGATTTTTATTAATAAGAAAATAATATATAAAGAAATTTTGATATAACTATTTTCATTTTATTTTTTCATTTCAATAACTATTTTATTAAACTACTATTTACAAGACTCATGATAAAGTACAAACAAATGTTAATTGAAGGTTGTTTATTTGATATAAAAAAATATAAATGTTGCATAAAGTTTAGGGTATTATTAACTATTATCAATTAAATTAAAAATAATATTTTTATCTTCTACTATTTTATAAAAACTTGAAGAAGGATTATTGAAAATTGAAAGAAATGGATTTGAATTTATTACCTTCAATTTGATACAATTTTACATTAATGACAATAGAGTTTTATTAGGTATTTGTATTATTTAATTTTAAAACATCTCAGTTTTAAGCATTTGTACATTCCTTTTGATTTGTCTAATTTACTTTTAAAATATTTCAATTTTTGGCATTTTTCATCTTTATTTTCCTTCTTCTTTTTCAAATATGTGAAAATAAAATAAAAAAGAAAAATAAATTTATTTTTCTTCATTATTTTCTTTCTTTTTATAATAAAATCAATATATCAATATATCAATATATATATATACACACACACATAAAGTTAGGTATTAACATGCGTAAGTGACATGCTTAGAAGCTTCAAGTGCTTATGTGATATACTTAAATAATTTTATGATTATGATTTTTGGCTTAAGTTTTTAGTTCATTAGTCATTTATATCTTTCATATGAATTTGTTATTTTTAATGTCTTTTCATATCTCATCCTTTAATTTTCTTAAGACCTTTCATTTTCTATAATTAACATTATGAATTAATTGAATATTAAATTCTAATATTTGATATTTCTCTTATATTTATATTTCATTTATTCTCTATATTATATTATCTTATAGTTAAGATTAATTGACCTTTAACATTCTTCCAATATTTTTATCTGATATTTAATTTTTAAGTTTTCAAAGAATTAAATACTTAAATGAAAAAAGTATTGAAAATAATTATGCATTTTCTTAACATTCAATTACATATATTTTCATAATCTTAATATTTAAAAATTATCATATCACCTAAAAGTCACTTATGAAATATTTATGTAAATGAGATGCCATCAAGAGTCATCAAAATTAGTCATTAATTTATAATAAATTGATCTTTTAACTTCTTTATATGTTTATGTTTGTTTATATATATATATAGTAAATGATTCACTTTGTAACTTGGCAACTCACTTTATCATATTCTATTTATTGTTTGATGATTCATTTTATTTATATTTATATATGATATGTTTTATATTTGAAAGAATCATGTGATAAAATACAAGTTAATCTTAATTGAGATATTTATTTTTTATCAAGAATTTAAAGAATATATGAAATTAGGATCATTATCAGCTATCATCAAATAAACTAAAAATTATATTTTTATCTTTGGCTATCATTTGCAAACTTAAAGAAGAGACATTAAAAATTAGAAAAATGAATCTTAATTTGTTACCCTTGATTTTTAGATACTTGTATAAATAAAAATATAGTATTGTCAAATACATTTATAGTTATATTTTTTATTTTTTAATTTTTTTAATATTCATATATTTTTATTTTGATACAAATGTTATTGATTGTATAATAAAAATTCATCATTTCAAAACTGTTGAAATAAGGAGGTGAAGGAAAGATATCTAAATATTTATCAATTAGTGCCTATTTAAATTTCCTTAATTTTTTATTTATAAATTTGGATAAGTTTTCATAAGTATCAATTTTTTATCATTTATTTTTATAACTAATTGTATTTTCTCAATATACGTATTATTATTAAAAAATTTAATTATAAATAAATATATTATTTTTATAGTTTATTTATAGATAAAAGAGAAAGAATCTAGATTAGAAATAATTAATCTTTTTTTTAAAATTTTAAATATTTGTTATTGCTTATTAATTAATTATAACATTTTTAATTTCTTAGTTCTTGAAATTTTTAATCAATTTTTCATTACTCACAATATGATTTTTAAGCAATTTTTCATTACTTACAATATGAAATAGGAAATTATATAAAGTTCAATCAGAAATAACCATAAAAATGATTGAAATGAGATTAACTAATTTGATTCAAAATTAATACTTATTAAAAGTAAAGTCTTTTTTAATAATTATTTTAAAATAAAATATATTAATATAAAATTATAACTAATTATAATTAATTGATCATTCAAATTCTTTTCATAATAATGTTATTATATATATATATATATATATATTTATTTATTTTTTGCATTTTCAACTTTAAAACATATTTAAAAATTAGAATTAGAATTAGAATTATTATTATATATGAAAGCTCTTAATACAAAGAATAATTTTGAATTGATTAATTTAGATATGATTATAAAAAGATAAAATCTCAAAAAATGTAATGATATATTTAATTAAAATTTATGGGTAGCATAAGTTTTTCCCTAGTTAACTCAAAAGTTGAGTTAAAACATGGATTGTGATAGTAACTTAAGAATCAATATGTTTTGTGGAGGAAGTTTTAGTTGTCATGTGAGTTAAAATTCACATTCAAATTATTTATCTTAGAATTGTTTCAAGTTAAACATATTTAATCTTGAAGTTCTAATGCAATAAATATAGGAAAGGTAGTTACACTTTATTATATGCACAATTTGTTTTTAATTGTAGGCTGCATCATTTTAAAATCATTCAACCATTTTTTAGAATGAGATCAACTGATTCATATGCCTCTTCTTCTTTAATTAGAGTCTATTACAAGTCATTTATTATCTCTTATTGAACTTAAATGTCACATTATATTATATTAGGCTTCTAACAATGTCAAGAATAATATGAAAACATTACCCTATTTTACTTGAAAGCCATCTCCAGCATATGTCAAACTAATATTTTATTGTAATATTAGACATTTTTAGAGATTTTATAAAAATAACAGTTTTTTTGTTAAAAATAATGTATTTTTCAAAAAAATTTTAAAAATAATAAATATAAATTTTAAAAAAATCTCTTATTTTTAAAATTTTTTTGAAAAATCATAAATTTTTATAAAATTTTTATCATGTTAACAAATAAAGAAATATCTCAATATTTGATCGTATGATATAAGTAGAGATGTTCGATTTTTGAACCGAACCAAAATTAAAATTCCTCTAAATTTCTGAACCTGAAATCAAACCGAGGTAGACAAAAACTAGATTGCACCAAAATGATTTGGGTCAATTCATACTAAGAATCTCTTATATATTTATATTTTTGTTAACTAAACTCAAAGTTGAATGAAGGAAATAAATATAAAGTGGTGTTGGTGTGGATTGAACCCATGATTACCGAGGTAACTATATGATTTATAACGTATTACATATCATATGTTGGTCGATTTGGTTTCCAGTCTCCTAAAACCCAATCAAATTGGATTATTGGAGTTTGAATCAAGCCCTAGAAAAGGATAAGGATGGTTAAAAGCGTTAATGGGTGTTTTCTTGGAAATAAGATTTCTCAATCATTTGCAACATCCACCACCTTCTATACAATTCTAATGTTTATTTTTCTTTGATTGTAATTAATAAATTTCCATTTCTGTTTCTCATTATTATCACAATAATAATATTTAAATTTGAAGTTTGGTTGGAAGGAGTTCACGTAAAGAAAATGTCTATTATTCATTAAATATCACTTTAATTGAATGATTTTTAAGAATTTAGATATCTTAAATTCAATTTTATTATAAAAATATCATTAAAATGTATTTCACTTTTTCAGACAAATGCTAAAATTTCAAAAATAATTAAGTTAGAATTTAAAAAAAGTTGTAATTATAAACTTCATATTGTTTGGATCGAAAGACATGTGAGTCATATGGTTTTAGTTCCTTAAAAAAAGGAAACAAGTGTTTATTGGTGGGACAGGCAGACGAGGATGATCTGCTATTGAGTTGGCAAAGCAGTTGTTCATTTTGTAACCTTTCAGATCAGCAAGTCAACAAAAACAACCAACACATCAGAAGAAAAAGAGCAAGAAACATGGCGAACAAGGCAGTCCTCATAGGATGCAACTACCCAGGAACAAAGGCAGAACTCAGCGGTTGCATAAATGACGTCAGGAGAATGTACAAATGCCTGGTTGATCGATATGGTTTCATGGAGGAGGATATCACAGTGCTGATTGACACTGATCAGTCCTACACCCAGCCAACAGGGAAGAACATACGCAAGGCTTTACAGGAATTGGTTGGATCAGCTGAGCCTGGCGATTTCCTCTTCGTCCATTATAGTGGACATGGGACTCGGCTTCCTGCTGAGACCGGGGAAGATGATGATACTGGTTATGATGAATGCATTGTTCCGTCGGACATGAATTTCATCACTGGTAAATTATTTTATCTTTTGATGGGTGAATTGTCATGTGGTTGATTATGGCAGTAGATTATTTAGTGTGAAAGTCTGTTGACTGTGCTAACTTACAGTGTTGGGGAACAGATGATCATTTCAGGGACTATGTGGATCAGATCCCACGAGGCTGTAGAATAACAATTGTTTCTGATTCATGCCACAGCGGTGGCCTCATCGACGATACTAAGGAGCAAATTGGGGAGAGCACAAGGGCTCGGCGCCAGGACTCAGACTCTGCCTTCGGATTGAAAACTTTCCTGCACCAGAAAGTTGAAGCTAAATTAGCATCTCGTGGCATTCACCTCCCATCTGGATTGCACCACCATAAGGATGACCAAGATCCTGAAGTTGAAGAAGGTGTTGGTGAGCTTGCCTATGTGAAGAAAAAATTTCTGCCGCTTTCAACCGTGATAGAAATCCTGAAACAGAAAACAGGCAAGGATGACATTCATGTGGGGAAGCTGAGGCCAACCCTTTTTGACATGTTTGGAGAAGATGCAAGCCCCAAGGTGAAGAAGTTCATGAAGGTTCTTCTGAATAAGCTCCAGCAACATCAAGGGGATGGATTCTTTGGATTGATTAGCGGTCTTGCTCAGGAGTTTCTCAAGCACGGGTTGGATGATGGTTATGCAAAACCTGCCATGGATACAGAGGTAGGAAGCAAGCAGGAGGTTTATGCTGGAGCAAACAAGCGGTCACTACCAGATGGAGAGATTCTAATAAGCGGCTGCCAGACTGATCAAACTTCAGCTGATGCCAGTCCTTCGGGGAGAACAAGTGAAGCTTATGGGGCGCTTAGCAATGCGATCCAGGCAATAATTGCAGACACGGATGGGAAAATCACCAACCAGGAGCTGGTCCTGAGGGCCAGGAAAACGCTCAAGAAACAAGGATTCACTCAGTGACCTGGACTCTATTGCAGCGACCATCATGTTCGTGCTCCTTTCATATGCTGATTCACAAACAGGCGGTTTCTCTGCTGTTTGATTGCCGAGTTTGTTCGAGTGATCGGTAAATTTAAGAATAAATAACCGGGACCAGTGTGTTGAATAGTTTTCAAGGGCTGGTTCGGGTGAAGAGTCTTCATGGTTTGGTACAATCTAAAGGGATTTTCAAGTTCTGATTATGTTTTCCATGGTACTATTGTGTTTGTGCATTCCACAACCTTGGTTGGTTATATCTAATCAGGAGTTTGATGACTGTTTAATGCCAATCAAGTTAGATAAATATGTTTGATAAAACATTTATAGCAGCAGCAATGAATTTCTTCTCAATGCAGTTTTTCAAGCTATATAATATATATGCTTATTTCAAAATGCTAGATTTAATGAAAATTTTTATGTATAACTACAATCATGTTTAATTTTTTAAAAAAATGTGAAAAAAATTTTAAAGTAAACAAATAATTCACCAAAAACAAAAAACATATAACCAGTTATTGATAAATTATAATAAATAATGATTGTCATGGAAATTTGAAAATTATTTAATTTCTAAATGAAATTTTATTAATTGAAAAAAATTGTTGTCATGAAACAATCATCCAATATTCCATTTCACAATTTATTACTTGTAATATAATTCAAACATAAGCACATCCATATCAATCATTCTTACACTAATAAGTAATAAAATATTATTGCTTATTTAAACGTAAAAAAATTATTATTATATAGTAACAATAATGAGTATTCCAAATGAATAATTGCTCTAATATTACAAATATAAATTAGATAATTTGTTTACTTTTTTGTCTTGTTTGACAATATATTACTGGCAAGTAAAATTCATTTAAATTGCTCATTATAATGAGCAATCTTGTTTGACAATATATTAGAAACCATTCCTATTTCTAGGGGTAAAATTTCACTGGCAAGAGTTGCATGGTGCAAAGGTACACCCTAGTTAGCTGAAGTAGATCTAAATCTAGCAAGTATACAACCTAGCCACCTATGATTGTTACTACTTATTTATGTTGTTTGATGAAATATGCAGAGGTGTTAGATAAATGTACAGAACGATATGCAGATATAAATAAGCGTGAACAAAAATGAAGCTGCCAGACAAAAAAATGAGACTGCACGATTTCATTTGTAATAGGTGCAGGAATCGAATATTTCTTATCTTCAATCAGAGAATGACGCTCGGGCTTTTATCCACACTTGCAAGGCATCTATCTTACTCGCCATCAATGTCTTGAACCCATGCTAGATCTGCAACCATGTTTAGTGTCCATCGATTAGGCAACCGTCCAAGCCTTCTAATTATTAACCATGGTATTGGTATGTTCATCGAGGCAAAAAAATAATAGACCTTGAAGCACAGTTTCCACTGCAGCATTTGGGACCAGCAAACCAACTATACGCTGGCTATCTTTGGTTGTTTCCAACCGCACAACACGGAGCCGTTTATGGCTTTGACGTGCCTGTCAACAACCAGCAAGCATAGTTACAAATGGACTGAAGGGTAAAAATGATGCAAATGAATAAAACAAAACCGAAAGAATTAGAGTACGGCACGTGCTATGGTAAATGGACTTGAAATTGAGAAAAGAAAAACAATTAATATAACAATAACAAAGCTTTTGTTTGATCATTATTTTCATTCGAGGAAACCATGAAATCTTTGAGAAACTTGACGTTACCTGCTTAGATAGGGCATTCTCAATGGTGCCCCAAACAGGAAGAATGAGACCGCCCAAAACATTCACTTCCTGTAATCTTTTGCCGACTGTACAGAAGTTGCCGAGCTTGCAATTAGGCCCGTGCATGCACTGTAGTTACGAGCAAGATAACATATTAGACTCTTGCAATTGCCATAAACCAGCAACCAGATCAAAAGAAAAGTAATTCAAAATCACTATATTATTAAGCTAATGAAGCAAACGTGTACAATTGAAAGAAAACATAAGGCACCCATGTTTCCACATTTCAGCAATAGTTGGCATGTTACATCCAGTTTGGCAGCCTTCTCAACTCAAGCAGTAATGTGTTAACATTTATAAATACAAAAACTTAAACTGCTGTTAGAATTGTGCAATTATAGCCTAACAATCACTTTCAATAATCTCCTCTCAAAAAGAGAGGCTCGTTAGAGAATCAGCAAATTAAAGTGATCTAGCAGATTATATCGATTATTTCTTTCATGCCTGCATGACCAAATAGATTTAACTTTGGCTTTAATACGATAAAAACCAATAAAAAGTTGTGGCACGATTCAAGTTGGATAATTACACCAAGCAAGGTTTAATATTACATGCATTTGCATTTTCTACTTTTTATAATTTTATAATTACTAGAATTTTCATGCATTACACATCACTATTATTTATTGACCCATTATTAGACAATTTAGTTTATTCAACATAAAACAACAAATTACTATTCTTATTATTAATTATATCATTACACTCATAAAAATATGAATACATTGTCAATAGAATTAGGTGACCTACTAGTAAATGTAATAAATTTCTCAAAATTCAATGCAACTTCTTAGTATATCGTATTGAATATAATTTAATCATATGTAATTAGGGGTAAGCAAAAATTACCAAAAATCAAATAAACCAACCAAATTGATAATATTTGGTACTTTTGGTTCAACTTTTTGATTTTTTTGGTTTGGTTCAGTTTTTTATGGTGGTAATTCTAAGTTTTACAAAACAAAATCATTTCATGGGTTGTTTTTTGGTTTTTCGGTTTTAATTGGTTTGGTTTTTTTAGCTTATATATCATTTAGTTTAGTTTTGATTTTTCTACATTCAATTTTCAGTTTAATTGGTTTATTATTCATTCAGTTCAATTTCATTTTTTTCAATTCAATTTTTGGATTAATCCATTCGGTTTAAAATACACCTAAACTGAATGCTCACCCCTACAAGTAATCTTTATTTTATATATATAGTATAAGTACATTAAAATTGATAATTATCTTCTAGTAATCAAATAATAATATTACACTTATATATATATATATATATATATATATATATACATATAGGTAATTTGGATAGAAATTAGTATTTATAATAAAATATAATCTTTTAGTAAAACTTAGTATTTACATTGGAAAAAAACTTTTTTTATTAATTTATTTTTATTTTATGCATATAGAGGAGATTGTAATTCCATATTTTTGTTCATCCCCCTCCTTTCACACTATACTATTATCAGTATAGTTACGATGGATATGATTTTAGCTTTTTCTTACGTGACAGATCCACAAACATAGCAATTACCTAAATATCTTATTTTGATATATATATATTAGTGGTCTACATTGATGTACATGGTATTTATTTTGTTTTGAGAATCTATACGGAATCTTTAGAGATCAGTTTTCAACTCCCAAAAATAAATATTTCCATTTGAATGGACAACTATGACTGAAATGGAAAACCTAAACATACAAGTTCTGCCCATCATACCTGTTTAGAAGAAACTTCATATTCCTCTTCCCAGCCACTTTGTGCCTTGTCGAGCGATGATATTTTTCTATATTTGACTTTTAGCTCTGCTAGAGACATTTCCCTGAACAAAGAGATCAGTGAACAAGAGAAAATGAAATGTAGGCTCGAGATTAAGACAAGTACATTATACCTCACCGACTCCCCAACAGCAGGCCTGACAATTTTGAGCATTCCAGAGGCGCTGCTGGAAAAACATATACAGGCAATGAGCATAACAATTAAATAAAGCTGAAATAAGCATATACAAATCTGAAGCATTTAAAGTTCTATCAATAGAAATAGAAACAAATAATAACATTACAAGGACTGCAGATGATGTTACTAAGTAAAATATGGCGACTAAACAGTGGCTTCTAGCAGAGATTAGGGCTCCATGTGTCAAATTTAACTAAATCCTAAGTCATTCAATCAAAAATATAATAAGTTCTTTCAGTACAAATTTGTAATCATATGACACACTCATGAAGTAACATATGATACAGTACCTCTCAAATGCTAAAATGAAGTGACGTCTTCCCAACCATTCCCTTTTTGATTCATAGAATCCATCGCTGGAAGAGCTACGCCCATCCTTTTGCTTCTCCTGGAGAATGGTACTAGCAGACTAGCAACATACGTATGGTTATTCATCAAAATAAATCTCCTCAACTAAGATGCAATAAGATACTGCTATTTACAGACATAGTATCAAAAAAAAAAAAAAAAGAGGGAAATAATGAAAAAAAAAAAAAGTACCTCCCATGTTACTCCTCGATCCAGGGTGAAAGTAAAGAGTACCGTTGATGCCCCCGACATTTGGTCAACATGAACTATCTGCACGGTACAAAGTCAAAATAATTGAAGCTACTAGTCAGGCAAGAATTCCAAAATAGTTTACCTTTGGAGTTCCTTGTAACTCAATGATGCTAGCCTTCATATCAACAATCCCAGAATCAAGACTCCCTTCAATGCGTGCATTCTGGACAAGAAGATCTAAGATGCTGACAAACAATTCAAACAACCTGTAATATGGAGATTAGTATCTAGCACGTTTGGATTCAAAAATAACCTAAAAGAACATGCTAAATCAGATAGAAAGAAAAAAACCACAGGCCTGTTTTGAATCTCAGGTGGCAATCCTAAAATTCGATTGAGGAAGCGTCCAACATCATGCATATCCGAATCAATTATACGGCCAGATAATTTCCCATTACCTGCATAAACAGGAACTTGTAAGTTAATGATGAGCATGAAAACTAATTACTGGAAGATTGCAGTAAAAATGCACTACAAATTAGCCAGGGCCAAAAAGAAAAGGTATTTACTCAACAAGCTTGTATAAATATTTACAATTAGAAGAGTAAACATACAGTAAAATCTGTGAATTTCAGTTATTTATTTTCCAAAAGGTAAACACTTCAACTATCACATAGTCAGCAGAGGGAAGACGTGTTGCTTTATCAGAGTTAGGCCAAAGATTTAGGAGAAACTCCCTATGTGGCAAGGAAACTTGAACTAAAATAAAGTCCTTGCGAATAAACTTTAGTAGTCTTTCATTTGGAAGATCGCAGTTCAATTCATCTCAAAAGTATGAAGAAACACTCCAAAAGGAAAAGTGAAGGTACCAAGAACAGAATCTCTAACAATTCCAACAGCCACAAGAGCAGCTTTTGCCTTGATGACAAAGTCTTGAATGTTTTCTGGTTTTTCGGATGAACATCCAGGAGGAACAACTGGCAGAGTATCCTGAAAACTCTATTTTAGTTTTTTCCAATATTATCAGATGTCATATCACATATCAAGAGAGTGAGATAGAAAACGAAACCTGCTCCATTATGCCTCTATACATCACCATTAGTGCTTTTTTGCCATAAGAACTATCATAATTATAAGCACTTAAAGTTGGTCCCGCTCTGCAGTGCATTTAGAATTTGACGAAACATAATTTGGTGAGTTAGTGCCACTTAACAATATAAAATGCGTATATCAAAAAGCTCACTGAAATCAGATAACTTATTAGTACACTGTATAGTCCAGAATACCTGCGATCTCCTTGTGTTAATGCTCCAAGAGATTCCAATCGCTTAGCAACTATAGACGCAAATCGGCGCTCTCCACCAAGGTTAGTAAACAAAAGCCTGTAAAAGCATAAGAGTATAATTTAACAAGTTTGCAATATGATACTACAATACCTATTCTAGTCTTGGCTTTGTTTGATTATGATGCAAATAAGCAAACTACAATTAAGAAATTTAGAATTTATATATTTTACAATTTTCATATTTAGGGGTATTTTTGTAATTTTAACTTGGCTGAAATGGTAGGGCTTTATTTATTTTTATTTGCAAGTATAATTTTAGCTTGATTAGATTTTCCTAGTTTAAGTTGATTTAGTATTTTCTATTTAGTTTTAAGATAGAATTCTTTTATCCTCCTCTTCCTAGTTAGGATTAGTTCAAGTCTATATACATTAGGCTTGCATTGGTTTTTCATATAGCTTTATTTTCAATTAAAAAATAGTTTTCCAGCAATTTGCTTAGAATTGTGTCATTCAATAATTTCCCTTTTCACCTGGGTATGATTCCTAAGCCTAGGTGTAATTCCTAGGAGAAACTCCTATCTTTTCCTTACTTTCTACCCTTGATCAAATCTGCATTTCAACCATCAGATTTGCTACACTTTGATATCGAAGCTAGGATGGTAACCACCAGCTGTCCTACATCAATTTGGTATCAGGGCTCCAAAACCCTTGGAATTTTCCACCTTGATATCTCAATACTTTCCTCATATCTGTAATCCAAAGCATTAGAAAAGATTCTAAAGAGAATATGAGGACTGCCAATATAAATTAGCATTTCAAACTTTGTTGATTGTCGCAAACTCAAAATCTCAACCAACAAAATTTGTCGCAAAATTTGCAATCACATTCCCAAAAGATCAAACACAAGGAATCAATTAAAGCATTAGAAGAAATTTTTGAAGAACAAATTGTTGATCAAATTGCATCACTTAGTAAAGGGATTGCTAAAGGGAAGACAATTGATCATTTGATATCAATCGAGTTTGTAATTCCCTTAAACTTGATAATCAATGTGAAGGGATGCGTTTTATCCTGTCATCCTTGTTACTACTCATGAAGGCTTATATGTGAATCAAATTGTTTCAAGTTCCAAAAGAAAAAGGGGTGCAAAAACATGAATGTTTGCTTGGACATTTCAAAACTCAAGGTCGAGTTTTCTCCAACCATGGGAGAATGATGCAGATAAAGAAATATGATTTAAGAAATTCAGAATTTATATATTTTACAATTTTCATGTTTAAGGGTATTTCTGTAATATAGCTTTGCTGAAATAATAGCGTTTTCTTCATTTTTATTTGCATTTAGGAGTTTTAGATTGATTATGTTTTCCTAGTTTAAGTTGATTTAGTATTCTATTTAGTCTTAAGATGCAATTTTTTTATCTAGGATTCCTCTTCCTAATATACACCAACATCAATTTTGAAATCTGCCTCCTCACAGCGGCCTCATACGAAGATATAATGATCAACTTAAGGGTGCATGTATACCAACTCAGTAATCAGCAATAAAAGTGCAGGGAAAAAAAATGAATTTTAAAAGTGCAGCATACAATTAATGCTTCTTCGACCTTAATTTTTATTTTTAATAAAAACCATTAACTGACAGTAACAGTGTTGCAAGAAAAAAAAAAGGTAAATATATGTTTTTTCAAACAGCGATTTGTAAAAATCGTTCTAAAAAATTTTAAAATCAAACAATTAATTCAGAATGTGTTTTTTTCAACCTCAAACAAGAATGTTGAACACACCCCAAATGAAACCAAAATACTTGCATTTACCAATCAATTGACCAGTCAATGTAAAACAGCCCACTAAAAAGGATGAACAGAAGTTGGTCACAATTAACATAGCCTACCTGTACTCTGGTGCAGAAGCTTGATTTGACCGGTGAGTTCTTCCAAACTGTTGAATTGCCCGATCAGCACTCCAGGGAAGTTCCAGAGTCAAATGAACCCTTCTTTGCTGTTGATTCAAATGTCAAATGGCACACAACAAAAAAAAAAAGGATCCCAAGAAAGAATCTGGGTTTCAAGTATATCAGCAAGAAAAAAATTTCTTAAAAACCATGTAGAAGATGAAAATCCCACAAAAAAAGGTTGTTAACAAATACAAATGCAATCCAGTTGTTTTTACTTTGATGCTTAATTATTTTTCTTGGGTATTAATTTCCTTAACCACCTCTACGACTAGCCCCAAATCAAGCACAATGGAAGGAAATTCATGCTGCCAGCCAACAGGATTAGAATAGAGTCTGAATTACATTGAACATTCTAAATGATAAAAGTTGTTTTTGAAAACCATTTTAGTTCAATTTTGTTGGAGAATCCGAGAGAAAAGATGTGAGAAGTTTAAGAAGTATTTAAATGAAGTAGATTAATAATTAGGACAAGTCAATTGATTGTGTAACCTAGGTACCAACCCCAATTAGGATCATTGTTTTGAATTTGATTCAACACTTCCGTTGATCCATGAAGTTTCTACATCATTTCAAAGCTTGAGATGGTTGATGATCTTTTGTTTTAAGATATAGGGTTGAGCTAGCATAGAGTCTAAACTCATTTGTAGACGTAGGGCCACTAATATGGATCTAGACATTTGATACGCCTCCAAGTGAAGATACATGTCTACCAAGTGATAACAAATTCAAACCAATTGCACTCGAGGGGGGGTGTTAAAGAATCCTACATGGAAAAGATATGTAAAGTTTATGTAAAGTTTAAATGGTATATAGGTAAATTAGATTGTTAATTGCACAACCCAATTGATTTTGGGGAAATTTATGAAATTGCATAATTTTCAATTGTATTTTTCAAATTTACAATTCGTTCAGTAAGTAATTACAATTTTAGTTTTTCTAATTCAAAATTACGAGCCCATCTAAAATATTTGTAAAAAATTACAAAAGAACAAACAGTGAATTTTTCCATCTTTTCTTCAATATTTTTTTTTGTAGCCTTTTTCTATCCCTTCAAATATTACCTTCTCTTCTTTAAATTATTTTCTATTTCTTGATTTTTTTATTTTTCATTTTTTTATTTCTTTTTCTCAAGTAAAAAAATGATAAAATAGATCTTTTATCCCCTACATTGCAAAAGATGGATATTATTTCATTTTTTCTTTATTTCATTGATTTTTTCATTGTTACATTTTCAATTAAAGTTACCTTGTTAAAGCAATTGTGGAAACAATGTCTTCGTCAACTCCATTTAAGTAATCTAGCTTTCTCAAGATTTCTTGATGAGTCATTAGCATATAATAATGTGAGAAAATTAAGGAGTAGAAGAATAACGTTTGGAGATCAAACAACTTGGTCCTCAGAAAATTATGTGGATAGTATTTGAGAAGTATGGCAAACGTATCTTATGAGTATTGGATTATAGTCAAGTCTTTTTCTTTGTATAGTTTATTTCCATGTTCTTTGAAGAATGCTAAGAACAAAGATATAAAGAAGTATAAACTATTTTTAGCATTCAATAATTGTTTTTTTTATTTATACATATGTGTATAAATTGTTTGAAAAAATGTGAAACTGAATTTTTTACTGCATATAATTTTGTATTTGAAATTAGTTTTAAAAAGTTTCACTTTGAACATTTAATTTCACATATCCAATATATATGTTTTAGATACTCATCATATGCTTTCAGAAACCTTAAAGACTACTTGTTTCGTATATTATATGTATCTAATACTTTTTCTTGATAATTTCTGGAAAATCTGTACTTTTGTAAATATTTTTTAAAATTTCTGTATTTTTCTTAGAAACTAAGTTTTTGTACTTCTGTAAATATTGACTTTTTTTTCTATATTTTTGTGAAAAGCCCCTGGTCTTGTGCAAGCTTGATATCAACCCATCAAGGACCACTGATGGAGTTTCTACACATTTTAAGCGTGGCTTAAGAACAATTTAGTCAATTATCTTGAAGGATTTGTATTATTTAATCATTTTCTTAATCTTCATACACCAACCATAAAAGACAATTCATATAAAATAGAGGGAACGGTGTGGTATGGGACCTGGTTTTCTAAGTACCTCCTCTTTCTTCTCATCATTTTCTAATAACAAAATACTAAGTCTAGTCAATGTCCATACCTGATTAATTGCCCTTCTATCTGCCTGCAACGAAACACCAGCTGATCCAGCCTCAGAAATAATAGCGACCAATTTTTTACCATCCATGAATAGCTGCTTCTCATGCATGTTCACCATTTCCATGGTGACATCCTTTCTAAAGCAATAACATAAATAGCAACGCTAAAAATGAAACAAAATCGAGCAAATAAGAAAAAGGAACAAAAACTTACGTGTTTCGCGCCTGATAAGTCACACCTTTTCCATTAGAGGCCCTTACAAGCATGCCCCTCCTTCCAGTAATTTCCGCAACTTTATCAGGCCCTCCAAGCTACACGAGTATCAAATGCATGGTCATGACCATAATAAGATGCAAAATTGATCACATCATTATCACCAAGGACTTCATTGACACTAAATAAGTATCGCCACAGATCCACCAAAAACAGAGGTCAGCACATCTTGGTTAGCTGCTCAAAACTTTAGTTCAGTTAAGCAATCACAAAAAGTTTCAGCTTTAGTCTGGAATAATGTTTTTTCTTTTTTAAATCAATCAGTTAATTGATTGAACATTTAATAATCCTATTTATTAAAAACAACAATAAATTAATTTTTCCAAAATTATTTCAAAAAATTCAATGAATAGATTGGTCAACCAAATTAACAGAAAACTTCTGGCTCAATTTTATAAATCGATATAATTTATTCAATTAATTTTTTTTGGCAGTTAATTAATTAACCAGCTTAATAAAAAGTCAGATTAGTTTGGTTCATGGGTTAACAAATGCTGATCCCTAATCAGGGTTAAGAAGCGAAAGAAAAGGATTAGAAATGGTAAAAAACCAAAACAATATTCGCAAAAAATAAATGTTCTTTTTCCTTGTTATATGTTGCTTCAAAGGGACTATCATATCTTATTAGATGGTGTTCCTTATAGTGTGAACCTTGTTAGAGTTGGCAACAATTAAAAGGATGTGGAGACTAATTGAAACTAAGAATTGATGTTATATTAATAGAAATTGGAACATTCCGAGTAAGAATGCAGGGCTCACCATATCCATTTTCTATCAACCCCTCAACATTAATCAGTCACTAATAGCAAGAAGTTTAGCTACGTGCCTCTATGTCTATTTAGCAGCTAGTGGCACAAGCTATACCACTAAAAGAGCTACACTTCACATCATCCGCCATAAAGACACAAAAATCAGATTTTAAAGAAAAAAAGTAAAACTAAACTACCTGATCAATAAGATCATCCAAAGGATTGTTTGGAAGATCTAAAGAACGGATTATCTCTAAAATTTTTAACTTGCGCTCCAGAGCATCTTCATACCTAACATAAGTTGACAAATTTTCAGCATGTGATCATGCCAAAAAATTTAGTTAAAATAAGAAGAAATGAAGAGAATTACACGGAAGAAGCAAAATCTAGACCTATTTACCTTTTCAAGAGTTTAGCATTGTACTCTCGCTGTTTTTGAAGATATTCGTCTGTCTTTATCTTGCATGAATAACATGACCAGTCCTCAGATACTATATCGGTGATAGGTGGGACAACACATGAAGGATGCACCAGTTGGCCACAGCAAGAACATCGAATTAATTTCTTCCTTTCCTGCACTTGACAATTAAGAAAAGAATTGTAGATTTGAAATGGTATGAAGTAGTTTTGTGGAAGGGGTGATTTTGTCCTTGAACTCTTCATGGATTGGGTCTCATATCATTTCACATTAATGACCAATTTCCAAATAAATGGTCATACATATTAACCTAACCCAAATCACCCAAACCCCGCCATTTACTTTACAATTTACACATCCATAATGCTATTTTTTTCTATTATGTCAAATTGTATCGATAACAAAATTTTAAGTGCTTTACAACAAAAAAAATTGGATACATGATATTCTTTCCAATGTGAATTAAATTGCTATACTATTTAATTTTTGGAAAACTTTAGCTCAAACTCAACTCTACTTGCATTATTCTCAAGTTAATTGGAGTCTGGTGTATCGATTTTCATTTTCCACTCAGAACACTTTCAAGTTGCATCATCAAAAATATTAAAAATATATAATAAAAAATAAGCTGCCTCCTCTTCCTATGTATCCCTCCTTGAACAAATTTGTTTACCATTAACAATGATGGCAACACCAGATTTTTTTGGGCCAAGGAACTGGCCAAATTTAAACCCAATAATTGTATCACTTGATGAATATCAAAGCCTCGTAGCATTAAATTGTTATATGCTAAAAAAATTAATAAAACCCATGCCATGTAGAGAATCTAGAAAACAAGAAAGACAAAAGATCCTTCAACCCACAAGACGAAATGCAAATATGACCGATCAATGATATGTTAAATCTTTTAAAAAACAAAAGAAACAACAAACGTGCAAACACACTTGCTCAACATAAGATAATGATGGAATAGAATAGGAAAGTGTACCCTGCACTTTTAAAACTCAATAATATTAATGGATTAACCAGCTTGACCTATCAATCATTCCTTCAATATATAAATGATCCATTCATCATTCATAAACTTTGTAATGGACGTGTATGGGTAAATGAACGTGGATGAGTATGGCCACCCATCACAAAAAGTAAATCAAAATGTGAGAAGATTTTACCTCTTCTCCACTACATATCTCACAAATCTGAAACTCATCATCAGATTCAGTTGATTCATGCGCAGAGTCAGCTACATTTGCCAAAGATAAGTACAACAAGTACTTTAGAATTTCATAGTTTGTATTAAAGCTGGAATGCCATATATTGCATATATACACTAATAAAATCAGCTAGGGAACTGCACACATATAAGCTGAAGTAATATGGTAAATGATGAGACAAGAAGTTGGTCCAAATTCTGTAAGATAAAGAAAACTAGAACAAATCATAGACAGCATCAAGGAACTGATGATTATGGTTAGGGCGGCACCAGTTCCTTTCTCAAAGTTGATATGCTAACTGGCATTAGTTTAAGGATAAGCTTTACAGAATTCCTTCACTAAGATTCCAAAATATATCTTCCTTCTTTGGAAGGGAATTGATTTTCCAGGCAAATGGTTGGAAATCATTTTGCCTGTGGTAAATGTGCTTGAGCACAAATAACCATGGAATTCTGAAAAATTGGAAAATTATTTCGAGAACACAAACATAAGTTAAAATTAATCTAGGTTGGATAGGGTGATCACATGAACATAGTGAAATTTATCAATATCTAGTCCTCAAAAACTCACTTTCAGATTCTATATCACTTTCACCATCACTTGCAGGCTTCCATCTTGCAACCTTTCTAACTCTCCCTTTAAATGAAACACCAGGTGTTGCTGAGTGTCGCTTCCGTTGAAGTTCTTTCACACCTTCATCTCCTATACAAGATAAGGACACCAAACCTAGCCTTATAAAGAATGCAAAAGATACAAACAAAACAAAAAGCATAAATGCCAAATCAAAACATACCCGACAGAGATTCAGGTTTTTCTGGCAAAGGATAATTTTCTTCCACAAATTTCAGCAATAGTTCTCGGGGTCCAGAGATAAAATCATCAAGTTCAAGGCCCTAAGGATCCATATCATAATCAAAACTAAGAACAGGAATGTATTGAAAGGACAATAACAAACACTTCTTGCTTCATTATATGAAGAGAGTATATAGAAAATGTTGTGTCGCTAATTCAACAACCATCAACTGTCAGTGCAATACCATGTGATGAAAGATCCTTTTTAGCTTCTTTAGCTGGTTCACATACAAGGATCTGATAAATGTCTTCAGCTAATTTTCAAAAGATTACCTAGACTCTCATTGTAGTAGGTTCTGAACTTATATTTTTTTTCCCTGTGAACACCTTATCCTCATATCCTCTTCTACCACTTTCTCCATGAAGGTGCATCTTATTTCAGTTAATTTTCATTGCGTTGATAATATAAAGAAAACAAAAGAAAGGGCACAAACCACCAGAAAATTAAGACAATGAATCATAGACCACGCACATATTTAGTCACAGCTTCTTCTGTTCGAGCCTCTCCGGTACTTTGGAGACCAATAACAACACACTTATTCTCCATTAGTGCTTGCTTGGCTAATCTTACAGCAGTAGGAACCTTCGCTGACATGCACAAGTGTCTGAAGAAACGCTGCAAAAGAGAATAACTGAACGGTTTATTAATTGAGTAGATATACGCAAAACATAAGAAACAGCCAGCAATTAGGAAAGAATTGAAATAACAGGTAACATGGTGCTGCTTAACCATATACCTGATGGCATGACCAATATAATCTCCACAACTGACTAGAAATTGGTTTGTCATTAGTAAGAAAAGCACTAGCAACTAGCAATTCCACACGTAACTCTGCCCAAAATTCTGCAGCTTTTTTGTATGTCTCCTGAACAATTTACAAAGTAGCATGAAGAAATACAAAATACTTAAAATTAAAATTACGCAGAAATATTTGAGGTTTTCCTTTTCTTAGTGATACCCAAAAATGTAACTCTACATGCAAGTTCTTTATTTAAATTATGAGCTAATAAAATTTGGATTTGGGGGGAAACATTGTCCGCATAAAGCAGATTGTGGCACATGAACATGTACAGCACTACCACCCTCAAAGCATTTCACACGTAACCAAAAACTAGTGAAACAAACAACTTGTTACTAGTGAAATGGGGCAATAATAACTCAATAGCAACTCAATGTCATCAAGGAGAAGAAGCAGAGCTAAAAAAACTGTAAAATAGAAAAAATTTATAGGAGATCTCCCAAGGAAAGAAAACAAATGCATTTCTTGTCTCATTCTTGATAACAGGCAACAGTGTAACCATAGATTATTTCCTAACTGTAGGAGGAAATTTACATCTCCTACCTCCATTTCAGCCTCTAAAGGCGCTTCAACAACTTCAAACTCTGCCCCTTGGTAGCTAAGTGTACGGCATACATACATCCCCCTAAAATTATGAATGTAATAAAATTTTGTAAGTTCATACAATGAAAAATATGAAATGTAAAGGAAAAAAATGAATGAATGATTGAATACTAAACCTTGCTTTCATATCCATAGCAACAAGTTCCAAGGCTCCTACACCCCCTTTTTCAAGAGCTCCTGCACATTTATTTTTCCCACAAGACGGTTTGGTATATTACTATCGAAAACTAATACCCAGCAACTGAAATTATATTAAGAATAGGAAGGTCCATAACAGAAAGAAATAAAAAGATTCTGTATAAAGAATAAAAAGAAGTACCAAGATATACTCAAAAATGATAATGACAAAGGGCATGTTTTCTGGGAACATTTAATTTCTAACCTTGAATTCAAGCATATGCTTATTACAATCTTTAAATTTCCACTTATATTACAAAATTTCCTAAATTCATTTGAAGAGTAAACTAACCTCTTTTAGCTTGATTCTCTGAGAATAAATTTGCTAAAATATAATGTGATTTTATATGATTATGCACATTTTACATTTGCAAAGGTATTAAACTCATGCCAAGCTATCTTGTCATGGTCATACTTGTAATGAAATTTTTATCTAATGCAATTAAAAAAAGGATGTTAGTTTTACAAAAATAAAATACAGAGTAAGAATCAAAATTTAGGAATTACAAGAAAGATTTGTTTGAAATTAGGTACTGCAGATGAAATCTATAAAAGGATTTCATGTGTACGTGTATGTATGTGAGAGAGAGAAAAGAGAATGAAACGACAGGCTAGCAATTTTTGTTAAGGATGCCAGTGAAGTAGCTAGATTAAAATAATGGCACATCCATGTGTTTAGTTACAAAAGATCGACAAAGTTACCATGCTTCTATCAAGAATGTGCCTCATTAACATTAGTTAAATTGACAAAACATATCCCTCCAACAGCCATGAAAACAGAATTACAATTTTTGTGCACAAAATGTTATGATCATAATCTTCAACTCATTCAACTATATGAGTTTGTTGCCTTCAAGTGAAATGGTCACACAAAATAAAAAAAATAAATGAATAAATAGTTGAGCATGAATAATACGAGTGTAAAAATTATTTGAGGAGAGAAATAGGGAAAAGATTAAAGAACCAATATAGAAACAAAATGCATGAAAGATATCAAACCTATGAATTTCTGGAAATCAGAAAAACATGTTCCAGCTCCCCAAAGACCAAGCCTGACCATATAGCCCATATTCCGTGGCTCAGATGCACCAGTTGCTGAGCAATAAATAACACGTGCTTCAGGAAGTCGAGCCTGTTTTATGGGATTTAAAAATCAAGAGTTCTGGAATACAGACTTGTATCATCCTATGCAATTGCAAAATAATTCTGGAATTGCAAATTGATTATTTTATGAAAGCACTCTTATCAATATAACATACTAGTGAAGAATATAGCACATTTTGCAACGAGTAGCTTCTCCGTGTACAACCGCTTGTGTATTTCTCAGGACCAACTAGATACACAATCTCCAAAGCCATACAAAATAAATTTCAAGCAAACAGCAGAAAAAGAAAAGTTCAAAATAAATTTCAAAATCATCATGTAAACATCAATCATCACTATCCAACAGATTGGAGTGCTCTATTGTTGTGTGTACCACAGGAATTTATTGAACCATGAGTCAACAAAAGAGTTAACATGGCCCCCATTTTATTCCACAATAAAACCGCAAAATATATTTTTGCCTCAATTGCTTCCAATTTTGTACCCTTAATATTTAATAATTATGCTCAACGGTAAGCTAAAGAGAAGGGCATTCAAATTAACAAAACACCATGGCACATCGAGAAGAGGAAGAGGTGTTATAAAGCATATTGACAAAAACTTGCATCATGGCAAATGACTAATAAACAAAATAACTACAAAGACTGCACATGAAGCACATACCCCTGCCATTCAGTTTAAAGAACAAACCTGAATCTCAAGAACTGCTTCACCTGTTCGTGTTGGCTGACTTCCAGCTTCAGGTACCAAATTTTTTGCTTTGTGGCACTACAATGAAGCAATTAACTCTTAGCAATAAAGACTATAATGAAACACAAAGCAATCAATCATCAATAAAAAATTCTACTGAACTTTTAAACTAATACATGTTTGATAAACTTCCAACAGTACCTCATCAAATATAACAAGACCATCAAATCCTGACCCACACCACTGAACAAGTTGCTGTAGACGAGAACGACCTTTTTCAGAAGATGCAATAAGGCTACTGTAAGTTAAGAATACAACTCCCTCCCTTACTCCAACAGATTTCGAATCAAGCTTGGAATAGGGAAGCTTGTTCAAAGCATGCACTGCATTAAGAAATATGTTAGAAAATAGGAAAATGATGATGCTTATAATTTAGCAACAGCAAAATTAGATATTCACTATATTAAAATTTGTAATGTCTAAGATAGATCCACATCCCAGGAAAGGAATTACTTTTGACATAATTGACCAAGGTATAAAACAATCTACATAACTGTTAAATCTGAGATACGTTTTATTTTTTCTTCTTTGTTGATACCACAGATTCATAGCAAATATACAAAGAGTGGAAACTAAACCATGAAATTATTGACGAGGAAAAAATCTGCCAATCTACAAAAAGTAGGAACAACTATAAATTAGGAATAAATTTCTATCCTAATTCAGGAATTATATCCCGAAAAATCTGTCCAAGAATCTTCCTAATAAGTCAATACTCCCTCAAGTTGGTGCACAGATATCATGCATGCCCACCTTACAAACTAGAGTATTAAAAATCCAATTGCCAAGCCCTTCAGTGAACACATCAACAAATTATTTGTCCAATGCCACACAGAACAAGCTCAAAACACCACTTGTTAATTTTTCCTTGATGAAGTGTCGATCTATCTCAATATGCTTTGTCTAGTCATATCATATCGGATTATAGAATATACTAATGCCAATCTTCTTGTCACAATACAAGGGCAATTTATTAGTTCTTGCCAGTTTCAACTCCTCCAATAACTTATGTAGCGATGAAAGCTTGCACACACATCATGTGCATTCAACCTCAACACTAGATCTAGCAACTCCAGTTTACTTTTTACTTCTCTAAGTAATAGTAAAAGCTTCTATTTGCAGAAAACCTTGTCTGGAGTAGAGAAGCCCTTTCCTTGAGTCAAACTTCAGATATCAAAGAATGTGGAAGACTCTTGCATGTGTGACTATCGAGGATCATGCATAAACTGACGTACCAAGCTCAGTATATATGAACATATGTCATGTCAAGTCTAGTGTGAGAAAGATAAATGAGCCTTCCAACTAATAGCTAATGTCTCCCCTTATCCACCAATTCTCCAATTCTTGCTTGTAGTTTGTGATTGCTCTTAATGGTGAATTTGCTGGTTTGCAACCCAGTATTCTTGTTTTTATCAAGAGATCCAAGATATATTTCCTTTGGCAAACAAATATTTCTTTCCTAGACTTAGAGACCTCAATTCCAAGGAAATACCATAACTCCCCTAGATCTTTGATTTCAAATTCTTGGGATAAGAGTTCTTCAATTAAACCATCTCTTCCTCATCATTCCCTGTCATCACTATATCATCAACATAACAATCAGAAGAGTAATCTTACACTTTCTATGTTTGATGAAGAGGTTATGATCAGAATTGCTTTGTTGGTAATCAAAGAAGATTATGGCTTTACTAAATCTTTCAAACCAAACTTTGGAGGATTGTTTTAGCTCATACAATGCCTTCCTTAGTCTACACACCTTTCCTAGTGTTTTGTCATCACCAAATCTAGGAGGAATTTCCATATATACTTCCTCTTCTAGGTCTCCATGAAAGAATGCATATTTCGCATCAAACTGTTATAATTCTCGATCAAGGTTGGCTACACAAGATGGGCTTCCTTAGCCCATATGATTCTATATTTTTCTAAACAACCCATTTTTAATGAGTTTTGTTTATTCTATTAGATTCAAAAGACTTCTAAAATTTTGTAGCAAGCATTATTGTTCTATTCAAACCTCAAATTTTTTTATTCACGAAATGAGGGTCAAAGGCATTACTGGTGTCCCAACAGCAGGTGAGTACATGATTCTAGTTTTACATGTCATGTCACTTTATTATAATTCTGATTAGATAAAAATAATATCACACAACTTGCCTTCAATACATGTTGCACTGACATCATCCAAGTCTCTTCTTGAATCAAATTTTAAGTCTGAACCAACAGAAATCCACCTACGTAAGATCAAAAATAGCAGAAAGTACATTATAGATCAAGAGTGGATTTGTCCCATGTAGAAAAGCAATTGATAAAAAAGACAATTGTAGTGACATCAAAATGTTAAAGTAAAAATAAATTGACAACAAAGTAACTTACAATATTTTCTTCCTCCCATGGAACCAATTCTCCCATATCAACCCTGCAATGGTTCGCCCTTTACCAACACCAGCTCCATCTCCAATAAAGAATCCTGCCCTAGCACCACTTGGAAGGTATTGGAGGTGCCTCTGTCAAGGAATATCTTTTAAATCAAGGAACCAAGAAATCAAGATACAGGTCAGACCATACAGTAGAAAATAACCTGGCAAGCATAGACCAAAGTCTCAATCTGCAAGCATGACAAAGCCTTTACTCTTTCCAAGTCATCCTTGATTTTCAGATCATATGTGGGCTCAGGTGGCTGCACTGCAGATAAAGACGATGTTTCTACTATAGGATCAGGATGAGGGGGTCCAATAGAAAGCTTTGGAGGTCGCTGCATGAAGAACATAAATACTCATAAGTCTTGTATGAATTTCGATGATAAAACTATTGACAAAAAGACATATCCAAGAAAAGACCAAAACAACACTACAAGGTTTTTTTGAAGAATGAACTCACGTAATCTGTAAATGTTTCTCCAACAGTACCGCCCTCATCTTCTTCTCTTTCCACTTCAATAGCCACCTAAGAAATTTTATTATGGAAAGAAATTGAAAGGTAGATGTAAAAGACTAATGAAGATTACGATGACTTCAAAGGTCAATCTCACTACATGAGATGACAAGATAACAGATACTAAAATCCAACATGCCTACATTCAACAAGCAACTACCAGGGATTTTTTAAATAACAAAGCAGCAAAAGATATAATTCTCACGCAATTTAATCCTATAGCTCTATGAAAATCGTATGATATGATTAAATATGACAAAACAAGATATCCTAGCCTCAGGTGTGGGTAACAGAACAACCAAACTTCATAAGCTAAGCCACATATATGTATCTAAGATTCTGGATTGTATGGAGTTTATCATTTTTCTTGGGCATATTCTTAATGATCACAAGGCCAATAAATTTATCTTGGAGTTAGGAAACAATGGAAAAAATGTTTTCTGAACATGTTCAAAAATAAAATTTTAACATGTCTTGCTCAACTCTCTAATGATAATATTCAGTAACAAAACAATCAAAGTCATTAAACATGCACTTGCCTTCAACACCTTACACAAGCATTTACTGACAAATGCCTTCCCTGACACAAGAAAGGTTTTCTTCCACCATAATCATTTACTAGTAGAAAGCTTGCACCAAAAAAAAATGATTCTGAAAATGCTAACAGAAGGAATAATATCTCCGACAGAAAACAATGCCATTAGGTCATGACACTTCAAAACAAATAATGCCTGCTAAAATGCAGCTATCAAAAGAGTTCCAAAGCAATGTTATGCTGTAATTTTCACTACTTTTAATCAATGCATTTTAATATTCCCAACTTTTGGTTGATTCATCATTCCTATTTACCAGATAAAGAAATCTAGAAACGAACATCACTTTCATATGCAGACTGACTAGAAGGGGTAACAATACTTCTTATTCAGAATCAAGCAATTAAATCAATGAAGTATGAGAGCATTGACAACAACCATGCAATAAGTCAACAAAATTTATACAATGAAACCATGCTTCCAGCTCAGCATGATGATTTGGAATAAAGTATGATAATGAAATAACGCATAATAGATTATTGAAGTTAGGTCGAAATATTTGAAAATTGTAAAGATTCTATCTTTTTGCTTTATACATAAAATATTTGTTTTCTTATTTTTTGCAGCATTTTTCTATAATGTTAATCAGTTCATTATTCAATGCAAGGATATAAGAAAGAATCATAGTTTCGTTGCAAAATTCTCGCATTGCAGGCCAGTAATTTTCAATGAGCTAACTGACACCAATGACTATATGCTACCAGTAACACATTTTTCTCCTCCATACAGCAGCGGTTAGGACAACTAGTTTAATATCAGCAACTTTATATTCATTCTTCAAGTGCAAATGAAATAAAGCAAACTACATATAAAAATAGGAGAGAAGCCTCCATATATAAAACCAAAACAGATAGTGAAAAATGGATAATAAATGAACCTCGTTGACTTCCTCCGGAGGAGGAGGAGCAGGAGGAGGAGGAAGCGGCGACGGCATCGAGAGAGGTCTCGGTGGAGGAGTAGGAAGAGAAGTTGTTGGAGGAATAAAAGGAATTGGGGGAAGGGAAGGAGAAGTAGAACTGAAGGGTTTAACTTTGGATAAATCAACGGCGAGATCAACGAAACACTGAGGACAAGAAAACCTAGACAGACCATGAGGCACATTAAGAAGAGCTTTGCAATTAACACAAGGAATCTGGATCTTAGTTGGATCGATGCCATGAGCAGGCACTTGCAGCTGCGACTGTTGTAGTTGTTGCGAGTATTTCGATTGATTATGAAGATTTTTATGAACCTTACTCATCAGCTCCGGCGGCAACATTTGATGCACTTGACACGTCGGACACACAAAATCAACCAGTCCGGGTCCAACAGTGAGGATCATCCGGCATCCTGCACACCTCACTTGAACACCTCCACCTTGAGACTGCGCCGCTGACGGTGGTTGTGTGGCCAGCGGCGGTGGCTGACTCATAACGTTGTGCCTCTGATAGTTATTTCAAAAAAATTTGTCGCGTATGGTACGATAAGAGGTCGACTAGTAAAGAGCATAGATAGAGAAAATCGAGGCGCGGGAAGGCCAAGGGGTTTTTCTTCTGTTAAAGGATTTTTCACCTTTTTACTAGCAGTCGTTTAATTTTCTCGGGTTTCTCTTTCGGGTTCGGACACTATTTTGCAGGCCAACCGCCACTGTCTTCCAAGTACCCGTATAATAGACCCTTGCATAGGGTGGACTCTCGCCGGAGCATTCCAAACTCTACACCGACGGATCTTTTCTTTTTTATTCTTTTTAATAAATTTAGAAAGTGGTTTTTTTTAATTATTTTTAGTTAACTATCTTATTTTTTATTTTAAAATATTATGCATTAATCGTTTATATAATATTTATTCAATAAAATTATCATTTTAGTATATTATTATTTAATTTAAAATAATAAGAAAGTAAACAAAATATAAAATATAATTGAAAATCATTTGAATTTAACAATGTAGAAAAGACACTAAAGAGTGCCGTAAAAGTTACTGTCAAGCGGGACTTAAATATTTTTTAAAAATATCTATAACTCTACTCAATTTTTAATGGTTCTTACTTTTATTATTTAATTAAAATAAAAGAATTTATAAAATCACTACTTAATGAGCAATTTATTTAAAATATTTTTAACGATAAATTATAATTTTTATGTTCCACAGTTTTGTAAAAAAAATAATCCTCCTTAAAACTTTAAATTGATATATTTATTATTATTATTCATATAATTTTAATTATCGTATTTATTAATAATACCAAAATAAATCATCATCTTTTTATTTATAATTATTTTTAAACAAATATAAGATGATTTTGTACCATTATTAATAAAAATGATAACTAAAATTAGATTCATATAAATAAATTTTAATTATTCTTCACATACATTGATTTAAAATTTAAAAAATATACTTAATTATAAAATTTTCATAATCTTTTACAAGTATTTATTCCAAATAAAAATACCCTTTACATCTACATTTTATCATATATTATGATATTAAAACTACATCCATCATTCATATGAGTTGTCAAGTCAAAATAAATTAAAAATCATCATCATTCATTTTTGTTTAATTTTTCCTTATACTCTTAGCAGCATATAAAGGAAAGTGAAATTTTTTATATCACAATAATTATAAAATAATACTAGAGACATAAATAAGTTGAACCATTTATGAGTTACTACATATTTAATTTGATAAAAGTTCATTTGAGTTCATTCATTAAACTAAATGAGTTCAGCTCATGCTTGATTTTGAAACTCAATTTGTAAATAAACTGAGCTTTAGCTCATTGATATTAGATTCATGTAAGCTTGTAAATATCAATGATGGAGGTTTTCTCTACTCAGGGGTATAATAAAGATTTCCTATTTATATTTAATTTATATAATTTTAAGGTGTGATGAGTGAAACATTTGAATGTCGCATCCTGCCACACTTAACTATGTTCCTAATAATTTTTTAGGGGGGTGATTAATCAACTTTGGGTGATATTCGGGCACTAAGCATGATAGCAAGCATTGCTAGGCTTGTATGTTATTGCATGTGTGATTTATTTAAGTTCAAAAGGAGTTGATTAAGTGATTTTAGGGAAAATGATTGAAGATAAAGGATTTGGTGAAGGCATATGAAATTCTCTTTGCATCATAATTAAAAGGGCTGGGTTGGTGAGTGAGTGAAGTAGTAGAAGTTCAGCAAGGAGATTGAAGGTGGTTCCGAGGATAATCAATGTATACCATCAAGTAATTTAGACAAGAGGAAAATGATTGTAGGTTTGTGCTAGTGTTCCTTGATCATTAATTGATCTATAAAGGAACAATGGTTAAAAATTAATATAATGTCATTAAATGAATATCCATATAATATATTTCACGTAATTATCATGCATAATCATAAATGCATCATTACATTAAACATAGCATGATATAACATGGAGAAATAAGGAAGGAGAAAAATAAGCGAACGTGAGGAAATGTTAAATGGATATATACTGGGCTATGAAATGAATACCTATGGGAATTAAACGGAAAGGAAAATGAAATGAAATGAAAAGAAATGAATGTGAAATGGGTTTCAGTTTGTTGAATCACATAAATAAAATGAAATGAAAGACTCAGTATAGATATGTGCACAGTTAAATAAGATAAGAAAATGATTGTCACATCCTCATTTTTGGCACATACTGTTAGTATATACGTATGATGTGCTATGATTTATACGCGTTGAATTTGGATGATGATGTGAATTTAAATATTTGAATTATGAATTTATATGAATTATGCATGCTATGATAAATAAATGATATGCCTTATGATATATGATTTTATGGAAAAATGATGAGAATTTTTTGAGACCATTGAAAAATGGTCGATCGTATTATACGATACAATAATAATTAAACGTATCGTTGAAAGGACAATTTAACAACTTGAAGTCGATAATAATTCAAGAGATAAGATGTTGATAATATTCAACGAGAATAAAATATCGAGTACGCTTAAAATAATTAAGCATCATTAATCAGGATAAATTACGGGTCGTATAATTAATCGATTGTGTAATTGATCGTATAAAATAAGATACGTAAATTATTCCATACGTATATGAATTATACATATAAATATTTGAGAATTAATAAGAAGTCTAAATATATTAATTGAGAACATAAATTCATGATATCATATAAATTCATACGAGTATAAATAATTTACACGAATGGAATATATACGTATATACGAGTGTATATACGATATGAAATAATTAAATGCATATGAATGCATAATTGAATTATAAATTATTAATAATATACATAACTAATAATTATGTATAATTATGGAAATTATAATAAATGCATACGTATAAATTGTATACGTATAATACAAATAAAAATACAAATTTGAATTTAATGGAATTATTAAATTAATATCATTTTTGGATATTGAGGATAGTATTATTTTAATTAGAGTGGATTGATGATGTAGGATATTGAGGGATAAAATTAAATGAAAAAGAAAATGAATTATGTGGATGATTGGATTATTATATTAGAAAATAAGAAATAAATAAATAATGGATTATTGGATTATTGAAAAATGGAAAATGATATTTTATATGGTATGGAATATTGTGATAGTGGAGTGGTATTTTAATGATATATTGGTATTTGTAAGTGGAGGATGGAATATTGTGTTAATGGGATGTAAGAGAAATATTATTTTAATTGGTAGTGAAAAAAATATGGAGGATGGTATTTTAATAAAATATTGAGTATGATGTATGTATTTGGTATAAGAATACTTAAAAATGGAAGGTGATTGGAGGAAATTAAGGTATATATGTATAGAGATATGTATAGGGGGCTTGCTTGAGGGTATTTTAAGGAGTATTAAGTTTAATATGGGGTTGTCCTAAGCCTTCTTTGGTGTCATACAAATTTTGCTCCATATTTTGGTCATAATACATTTTGGAATCATCATTTTGTTTTCATCTTCATAAAAGGTTGAATCATATTACCATTAGAGAATTAAAACCGCATATGTTCTTCTTTATTTTATCCATCTTTGAAGCAACTGAAGCAAGATCTTCCATGAGGCTGAATTATTTTGATCTTCAAGGCATCAAACGGTAAGTTTGTTTTTCATTCCTCTAAGTTCTAAGTGTTGGCCGAAACCATATTCACCATTTGGCGGAATTGTTCTTTGCCTTGGAGTATAAGTTTGAGTTCAAAAATCCAAAGATCCTAAGGATCAAAGAGTAAGCTGCACCTTTCTTCGTTGATCTATTCCATTTTTATATTGATCTAACCATTAGAAAATGTTCATGTTATGAAGGTGTTGATCTTAGCTTAGAAAGGGCAAAAATGCAAAGATCTAGTTGGAATTAAGTTGGTTTATTAAGGGTAAGTATTGGTAAGTTAAGCTAGAATATTAATAATGATGATTTGCGCATTTTGGAAGGATTTTTTATTATGGTCGAATTGATTTATGTTGGATTTAATAAGGAGGCTGAATGGTATTGTTGTGAAAATATGATTTTTAGTTAGTTGATTGATGTATTAGATGATTAGGCTTGTAATAATCATGAATAAAATGGGTGTGTGTTGAGTGGGTGTGTGTGTGATGATGATTTTATGTTTGGATGAATTATGCATGAAGAAAATAATTAAGGATAGTAAAAATTAAAAGATGATTAAGGAAAATGGATAAAAATAGAAGATTTAAGCTTAAGATGAAATTTAAAGTTAAGT
>CANYBF012945987.1:0-27919 GCA_948192965.1 Dalechampia spathulata | reverse complement strand
CAAGACTCCTGGGTTTTAAGTGGGACCGTTTGTGACCCCTCCAGTGAATCTGGGAATTTTCTTAGTAGAATTTTGGCAGAATAATTTTCTAAATATTTCTTGAAAATATTGTTATTGAATTTTGTTCGTTTCCCAACATTTAGTTGTATAATGTGTATAATATAGGGGTGTAAATATTCATGAGTTTTTTGAAATTTTAATTCGATAAAAGTTCGTTAAAGTTTATTTATTTGTGAATTAACTCGATTAGAAGTTTGTGAGAAAATTCGTTAATTTATGTATAAAAATTTAATTTTAGATATATAATTTATTAATTTATAATAATATAAATATATAAAAATATTTTTAAAATTTAATTATTGATGTAAAATAATAAATATTATGAAATATAATACTTTTATTAATAATTTTTTATTTTTTAAAATAAAAAGGTAAATAACTTATTATATTATAATATATATTTATTAGGTTAGATGGAGTTTCATTATATATTAAAAATTTTAGAAAAGGAGGCTGGTTTGATTATAAATGAGTAGAGGTTGAAAAAGGGAAAGTTAGGTTCGGCTGGACTCATAGTATAATGTAAAGGTGGAAAGGAAAGGAAAGGAAAAGAAAGGGTATTAATGGAGGGTGGAGGAGAAGGAAGAAGATATGACCTGCAAATAGACCGGCATCGGTTGGGTTGCTTTCATCACAAATCGCCCAAATTCTGCCATAAGAGACTCACTTTTGCTCATTATTTATTATATAATTCAGTTTTTGGTGGATGAAGACATCAAACACGCACTCCAACGTCCCTTGCTTTTTTCGCATTTCCCTCCAACTTTTCCCTTTACTTCCCATTTCCGCTATATGATTTTGTTTTTGTAGGTTGAGACCACTAAAACTTTTGAATAGGTTTTGTATAACTCTCCCCATCTCTTCTCAAAGAACATGAACATGGCATTGAATCACAATAAAACCAAAAAGACTCGTTTCTCTTCTCACTTGAATCTCTCCGCTGGTGTTTTCTTTCTTCTTCTTTTCACCATCATCCCTATCCTTCTTCTTCTTCATTCATCTGCTTCCTCAATCTGCACTACTCTTTCTTCTCATCATTCCAAGTCGTCCTCCTGGACCGGTGATTTACGTTCTGCTCAATTTGCATGGAATCGTCTTTCTTTTCTTGACAGTTCTCTTCCAAAACCGCAGCTTAAGATTGCTGTTTTCTCTCGTAAATGGCCTGTTGGAACAACTCCTGGTGGCATGGAACGCCATGCTTTTACTCTTCACACCGCTTTAGCCCGTAGGGGTCATCAAATTCATGTCTTCACTTCTCCTGTAGAAGAAAGCAGCCCGCCTCATTCTTATTCTTCTTCTCTAAAGATCCACAGCCATGAAGGTGAACCGGGTAAATGGAAGTATACTAAAGCATGGGAACAATTCGTCCAAGAAAACCAACGGAAACCATTCGATGTCGTTCACTCAGAAAGCGTAGCTCTTCCTTATTGGCTTGCTAGTAAAGTTCCAAACCTTGCAGTTTCTTGGCATGGCATAGCACTTGAAAGTTTACAATCTGATATCTACCAAGAATTAACAAGAAAACCTGATCTGGAACAAGTCCTCGACTCAAGTCTTTACGGGGACGTATTGCCTAAAGTCCTCAACGAGATCAGATTTTTCAAGAACTACGCCCATCATGTTGCCATAAGTGATAGCTGCGGGGAGATACTAAGAGATGTTTATCAAATACCAAGCAAAAGGGTTCATGTAGTTCTGAACGGAGTTGATGAAGATGATTTCATACAAGATTTGGGATTAGGACTAGAGTTTAGGTCAAGAATCGGCATCCCGCCAAATGCGAGTTTAGTTCTTGGAGTAGCCGGAAGGCTAGTGAAAGATAAAGGGCACCCCTTACTATATGAAGCATTTTCCATGCTGAAAGAAAAGCACCCAGACGTTTATCTGATAGTTGCAGGATCAGGACCATGGCAACACAGATACAAAGAGTTAGGCTCACAGGTGATGGTTTTAGGGTCGATGAATCCATCAGAATTAAGGGGATTTTACAATTCAATAGATGTATTTGTGAATCCAACTCTGAGACCGCAAGGGCTTGACCTGACTCTAATGGAGGCAATGATGAGTGGGAAGGCAGTCATGGCATCAAGATTTCCAAGCATCAAAGGAACAATTGTTGTTGATGATGAATTTGGGTATATGTTTGCACCCAATGTCGAATCTTTGGTAGAAAGCCTAGAAATCGCTCTCAAGGATGGATCAAAGAGATTGGCTCAAAGAGGTAAAGCTTGCAGAAAGTATGCGGTTACCATGTTTACTGCCACGAAAATGGCATTGGCATATGAAAGATTGTTTTTTTGTATCAAAAATCAAACTTTTTGCAACTACCCTTAGTTATATCTATTATTTCATTCACACCTGGAGATTCTACTTCAAACTTTCATTATAAATAATATTCTTTTTATTAATTAAATATGTCTTAGGTATCACTTATTTGCATAGACTAATTAATTAATTGTTCCTTTAAAATTTAGATGGTTTAAAGAGAAATTCTTATATGAATTCCATTCATCACATAAGATCATGAATTAATCAATAATATATCTCAATTTTTATTAATTATATACTCATTTTTAAGCACGTCCAGCCTCCACTGCTTTTCCGATTCACTTTCAGACTCCACTCTCTTCCATCCTTGCCGACCAGTTTCACGTACTGTGCTACATCTCTCATATACTTGTTTGAAAATTTGGATGGGAAATACTGTCAGAAATAGAGATTAATTAACCATTAGATTTTCGTATTAATCTGAGACCAAGCTAGCTACATTGTCTTACCACCAAATGATGCCATGGGATTTACCGTACAAGTGTGGGTCAAGTTGTACTCTCGCAATGACACCCTGAAGAAAGGGTTTCCGGAATTGAACTTTCTTGAAGAGTATGCTGCCCTTGCATTTTCTGGGTCTGCAGCTCTGTACCCTACGTCAAAATTCCAAGGACCTTCAACTTCACCTGCAAATCTTGTAACAGTTAACTTACCGTCATCACTTTCGTATAATCATAAAAATAGCCTAAAGATCGAAAAATGGATCCCATGGAAGCACTTGTAATTTTGAAACTTGACTCTTTTTTGTTCGATTCGATTTGTAAATGGAGAATTTTATATTCAGAAATTGAACCAAGATGGATAATTAAAAGTGAATTGAGGGGGTTGTAGATTAAGCGATGAGTTACTTGAAACATCCATGTCGTTGTGGTTAGGTGAAGCGGGTGTTTTGCTGCATTTCCTTGGAGAAGGTATGATATCAACAAGATGATCCTCTGCGTTTTGATGAAATCGGCTACTTGGAGAAGACGAAGAAAAGGGATAGTCAATCTCACAGCCATTTGGATTCATAATAAACACCTCGAAAGTGGACAGAAATTTGAATCCAAACATCAGAAAATACCCCTCTCGGATCGAGCAATGTTGAACAAATTCGTTCCAGTTGCGGTCAAGAAATAGCTGTCCTTGAGGCGATTTCGTTAATCCCACCTTCCATGTCTCAAAATTAGGGAGAATGAGGGTCGCTTCCTCTGTAAATTGATCGCCATGATTTTCCACATACTTTCTGGGAATCATTTGCAAGTAAAACAGCAACAGATTATCGGCCAACGATAAGGGTATAAACCAGGAGCCAAAAGAAGACAGTTTTGAATAATTCTGAACTAGCTACGGAACAAACTATCATTTTCCAGAGATTCCATCAAACAGAAGGTGAGCATTTCAGGTTTTTCTACTTCAATGCTTGCACGGATTTAATCCAACTAATGTTGAAACATTTGACAGGACAGAAACTCACCTGGAAGGATTCTCAATTCTCAGTTCTTAACAACAGATGGATTTGTTAATCTTATTAAACAAGCAACATGATCTATATTCTACGCTCTGAAAAACAGGAACAACAGCGGGGAAAGGGCACCGAAGAACAAATAACAATGAAATATCAGTAAAGTTTCCATTTTCTTTCATTCATAGAAAAAGCTTCCATCTTTCTACTTTCAAGATATGGAAAACATCATGGACAAGAAAAGATCAAAAAGCAGCTTGAGGAAAGGAAACATACCAATTTCTTGCTTTCTAGAGTCGGATAAAATGATTTTGAAGAAACGCAGACCCATTTTATAGGTTGGCATGGGTTGATGATTTTCCATAGAACGAAGTGTCTGTATGTTTGTAAGTAACAAGTGTGTAAATGAGTCGAGCCTTTCGCCATAGGTACTCGAGTTTTGGCTCGATAAAAGCTCGACTCGAGCTCATTCATGAAGTTAAAGAAGTCAAACTTGAGCTTAATTTTGAAGCTCGTTTTGTAAATGAGCCGAGTTTGAGCTCATTGACATTTGATTCATTTATGAGCTCGTGAAATAGCTCGTTTATGAGCTTGTGAGCTCGTGAGATAGCTCGTTTATGAACATTGTTAAACAAATTTATTTTCGAGCTTGATTTGAGCTTTAATTGAGTATATAAATGAGCTGAGCTCAAGTCGAATTCGAGTCAACCTTGAGCCTCATATATTTGAGCTCGCTCAAGCTTTAGAATTTAAAAAAATTTCAAGCTCGAGCTGAGCTCGAGCCTATCTAAAAACTCACGAGCCGAGCTTGAACACTTCAATACTCAGCTCGACTCGACTCATTTACACCCCTAATAAGTACCTAGTAAGTACCCTTTTCTGTTTATGTACTAAACCGGTAAAAATGAAACTGTCAATCTTTAAAAAAAAAATAAATTACAATTGAAATTATAAAATTCATCTATTTAAAAAACAAAAGAAATAGAAAAAGACAAAAAAAAGAAGAAGAATATAATTTAAGAATAAGAAGAATCTGTAATTCAAAATATAAAACTCTAAGAAAAAGGAAATTAAACTCTGAAACTTCATACTATTTGAGAAAAATAAATTATAATTTAAAATATAAAATTTTATAAAATCTGAAAATAATAATAAGAAAAATAAAAATTTAAACTCAAAAACAACAAGAAAAACGACTGCAACTGAAAATTTATGAAATAGATTAAAAACGAAAAATATAAAAAATATAAAAAATAAAAAAAATATAAAACTTATATTTTTTCAAAGAAATAAATAAAATTATCAAATATATAGATATTTATAATCTATTTTATGAATTTAAGTTTTTTATGTAAAGTTTAATGAATAAATATAATTGGGATGTAAAAATTATATAATATAAAATAATATGTACATAAAAATTATATAAGAGGGCTATAAAAATAATATAAATAATGTAAAACTTTTATAATAGAGAAAAACATAAAATTATTCATTTTGATAAATATTTAATATAGAAATATAATAGGGATATAAAAAGGATATAAATTTATATAATATAAAATAGTATTTATAATGTAATCATTATATAAAAATATAAAAGAAATGTAATCATTATATAAAAATTTCAAACAAAACAAAAACTAATTTGTGTAACCATTTAACTTGAATAAAATGAGATCAAAAAAGTATAATTAGATTCCTTTAGAATATTCAAAATTACACTTAAAAGTTTTAATATTTTATAAATATTCATTATAAATAATAAAAATAAACTTAAGAATTTAATGTAATAAAATCAATTTTGACATGTTTTATTTATTCCTCATGATTAACCTAATTTATATAAATATTAATATACTTATAATTTAACATGATTAACTTGATTTATATAAGAATTTTTATAAATTAAATTTGATCCACACCTTTATATATAAATTAAGAAAATTAATACAAATAAGCAGAAAATAATAATTTTTAATTTTCAATAAATTTTTTATCTCCTATTTATATTAAAATTCATTAATTAATTTAATTCATATATAAAAACATAGATCTAATATGTTAAATCTCTTTTTAACATTGATACCAAATTATATATCAATTTTAAAACCAAATATCAAAAAGTTATTCAAATTCAAAATGTCACTTTTTAATAAAATGATTTACAAACTCAAATAAATATTATTTTATTTAAACTTAATTTTTTTGTTAAATAAATTTTTATTGAATCAAATGTTATGTAACTAATAAACAATTCAATTTATTTATTCTCTTTTGCATTAATGTCATATTAAATTTTAACATATATATATGTGTGTATTAAATTATGTGAATGATTATATTGAGTAAATATAAATATCATTTCCATATTTACAAGCATATATATTGCTATAAATATAGCTTTCCACACATAATTAATTAACCTTAAGTTAATTAATTACATATATACATATATATTCTACACTCTAATTTCAATTGTTATTCATACTTTGTTGGTTTGAGTAACATGAACATGAGAGGGTTTCTTGAAGCTTGAAACTCCAACATTATTGTTTCTCTTTGATTTGGGAGATGGAGGCCATTGCCCACATGAAACAGCCATGTCCTTGTACGTTTGAAGAGCTTCAAGGGTTTCAACAATGGCTGTCATTTTGGGCCTGTCTTTAGGGTTCACACTTATGCACTGGCATGCTAGACAGGCTATTTGCTTTGCGCCCTTCACAGAATACTGACCGGCAAGCCTTGGATCCATAATATATCGCAGTCTTCGGCTGCTCGTCAGATACGGTTTGGCCCAGTCTATCAGGTTTTGCTCAGTCTTGGGTCTTGACTTATCCATTGCTCTCCTTCCCGTTAACAGCTCCAGCAACACCACCCCATAGCTATACACGTCGCTCTTGGTCGTCAGGTGACCTGATTAACACCCGATTCATCGCATCAATCACAATGATTATCGTATACATAGTTCTTTGTCAACAATAATTTGGTAAAGGAAAACCTGTTGAGACGTATTCTGGGGCAGCATACCCATAAGTGCCCATAACCCGAGTGGTAACATGTGTATTTGATCCTTCAGGTCCCATTTTTGCGAGTCCAAAATCCGATAATTTAGCAGTAAAATCCTGGCATTGGCAAAAGAAGATTCAGGCATAGTACTTCTGAAGTATTAGCAAGTAAAAGAAAGAAAGAAAGAAAGAAAAGGTAAACTGACAGAATCAAGCAAAACATTGGAAGTCTTGAAGTCACGATAGATGACGGGGTTGTCGGCACCATGCAAGAAGGCCAGGCCTTTTGCAGCTCCTAATGCTATCTTTAACCTTGTTCCCCATGGCAATGTCACTGAAATTCCTGTCACCACCATTTCTTTCCTAAATCAAACATCAAATACGCAATACACAACCTAAATTACTCTTACAAATAAAAACACTCTTTTATATTTTGTAATAATATTGGACAATTTTTAAAATATTTATAAAAATAATAATTTTTATTGTAAAAAATAGTCTTTTTACAGTGAATTTATAATAAATTTTGAACATTATAAATTTAAAATAAACTTGTGTTAAATTTTAAAAAGATATTTATTTTTATTTACATAATTTTTAAAAGAAAATACCATATTTCTTCTCTGTTTAGAAAATTTCGAAAAAGCCCCTTAACATATAGATATAATAGCGAGCCTTAGCTTAAAAAGGCCGCAATCTTGTTCTGTTCTTCCCAGGATTGACCCAATAGCCAGCTTTCACTTGTCCCTGGCTGTTGAGAGTCAAAATGGTTGGATAAGACGACAACTTACTTTTGAATAAGTGATTTTCTAAGCTGCCTCGAGGCATAAACTCATACACTAGAAGCCTTTCTTCATCCTCACAACAGTATCCTATCAATTTCACCAAGTTCTGGTGCCTCAGCTGCCCCAAGAATATCACTTCTGCCTGCACATAATTATTGAGCCCATATCTCATGTTTCACGTCTAATGGATATATTACATTAAATTTTTTTCTGAAATTTTTATAATAATTTATTTTTAAATCAAATAATTCTATATGAAGAAGAAATACATGACTATATACTTACAAGCCATTCACGGTGTCCTTGCAATCCTTCAATGTCAAGAAGCTTAACAGCAACGGCTTGAGCTTTTAAACCTTGCCTCAAGTTGTCATCAGTGTAACCCTTATGAACTGTCCCGAAACCTCCTTCTCCCAGCAAATAGTTACTGCTGAAATTCTGAGTTATAGCTTTTAACTCGCTGAGCTGGAAGTCAAACAAGTCGGGGCCTAATGTTTGAGCAATATCTTCATTAATACGAAGAGAAGATGAGCGACTGAGGTCAGAAAATGAAAGTCTTCTGAATGATGGTAATGGAGCTATGTTCTTAGAATAATCTTCCCTTGAAGGCTTGCATCTGCTAAAGCTTCTTAAAATGGTCTGGTTTTCTGCAGAACAACAGTATCTAGCAGTAAAGGGCTTCCATTGCTTTGACGAATCTCTCATTTTGGGAAGAGCAGGAGGCGGAGGATGAAGCCAGGAAGTGGGCGTTGGTGCATCTGAAATATAAAGGAAAAGGAACTTAAGATAATGAAAGATGGATAAAAATGATAATAGAGAAAGACATTCTTTCTTCAACCACTCTAACCACTCTACTAAAATGGCTAGTTTTCATTTCTTGTTTATTGTTAGCATTTGATTTTGTTTGCTTTTGTCTTCTGTTCCATGCGTGGACATGGTGTCAAGGGTCCATTGCTGCATCTCATAATTAGCTAACCTTACCTCCCAACCATCAATCCTTCTATCCTTTCGAATTACAAATTCATTAACAATACAATAATCTATAATAATTTAAATTTTATTCATCATTTTTTTATATAATATATTTGTAATTTCCTCAATTTAATATTTTTTTCATTTTATTCATTCTACTTCAACTTTTCTTAATTTAACATATCAGCTTATATCATAATTCTTCAATTTATGACAATAATTTTATTTTATATCATTTAGAAATCTCAATTTTATTTATCATTTATATTTAATTTTTATTAAAAAATAATAAATTTAAAGATTAAAAATAATTAAATAAAAATAAATTAATAAATAGGATTTTTCAAAAATTGTTATTTATTAACCTACCAAGAAGTATTCTTTTTAGGATCCCTAATCTCTTAAAGAAGAAGAATGAATTTGATGTCGGGGAGAGAGGAATACAGAATCTTATCAAGATATCTCATGTGCATCTTTTTTATTTGGAAAATTTATAAAAACGACACACTTTAATCTTTTTTTTCCAATTCCGGCTGGTCATTTTTGAGTTATTTTCATTTTCAACCGTTATCTTTTAAAGTAGCAGCAAATTGAGAATTTCATCTCAATATATCAAGATTTTCTCTCTACTTTTATATCAATATCTCATTTCTCATTTCTCTCGATATCTATATACCTCGTATTTTTTGCATTTTTGTTTTTTTTTTTCCTTATTTTTTCTCAACTCATTATTTTTTAAAAAATTGAAATATTTTACTTTTTGCGTTTTCCTTTCCTTTCCTTTTGTTCTTCATGATTAATTATTTTAAAAAAATGAATTTCTAATTAATTTTTAGTTATTTTTGAAAAACCCTATTTATTTTCTTATTGTAATTTTCCCCTTTTTTCATGAGTATAACTTAATCATCCAAATCTATAATTCTATATAATATTTAATATTTAATATCTTCTATTATTTATATTATGTTTGATAAAATTTAAAATAAAATGCTAATAATATAAATAATAAAAATTTTAGATTTTAAATATATAAAATTTAATTATAAATAAATAATAAAATTGATTTATTTGTTATATTTAATGTTTGGTATGATTTTAAATTTTAGTATTCCAATATAAATAACTTCAAAAATCAATAAATTTTTAATTTATTATTTTAAATATTTTTGATAAATCTAAAACTATGTTGTCAGATATAATTTAAATATGTAAATATTGACAAATTAAAAATATATATTAAATTAATTTATCAAAACACTTTACTAAATTTTAGTTTATTTTGGTAAAATTAACAAATTATGAAATGCTCTTCGTGATTGGCTGCTAGCAAGGCATATGGTATGCATGAATTATATTATGTAATATTTCCTCCATTTTCAAATGCAAATAAATTATTAAAAAAAATATTCATTTTATATAAAAAAAGACATTATTACATGATTATATTATTAAATCGAATATTAATTAAATTTTGGTTTGCTATTTATGTTTGTTGATAAAGATAATTATAATTAAATATGATGAGTATTTACACATATCAAATGTATTATAAAATTAAAGTATATATATATTTTTAATACCAATCGATTAATAACATTTAATATTTTATAAAATTAAATCAATATAATATTATTAATCAAATACAAGAAAATAATTATATGTATTTATATTGTATATGAAAAATACAATATATAAATAATGTGCAATGAAATTAAATTCAATAATATATATATATATAAATAAAAAATATTAAATGATTACATTTACCACCAAGTAATGTAATTCCCTTGGAGAGTAATAATTATAATTAGTTGTTGTAAATCAACTGGTATAACAATTTGGTAGTAGTTATAATTGAGGTATGAGATGACGTGTACACATACTAATTTCTACTCCACTTCATTCAACTACTTATTATTCTTAAATTTGCTTTTGTCATGTTTTCTATTTTATTTTATTTTTATGCCTATTTTCTCACGTTTCTTAATTTGATAATGAAGGGAGAGATGAGTCAAATTTATATTTAGAATAATATTAAAATTTATAAATAATAAAATAAAATAATATTATTGGGTGAGCCGGTCTAATTCATGGGTTTTCTAAACATAGACCCGAATATTCAATCAATTTCAGTTTTAACATTTACACTTTTCATTCCTTCTCCACTAAAAACTGTTCAACATGCTTTCACCAAACTTTCCTATTTTTAACCTAATTTTGCATCTTACAATATAAACCCATAATTTACTATTAATATAATAAAATTTAAGTTATATCATGAATTAATTTGTATGTTGTTATATTTTTTTGATAATTTTATTCAATATAAATAATGTAGACATATGATATATATATACATGCATAATTACGAGTGTCATTTATATTTTAATATTAATCATTATTATTATTATTGAAAAACTAATAATGTTCAATGAATTAAATTACGGTATATTTAGTTAACCAAAAATTAATTATAATAAATTTATCAAGATATGTTACATTGTAATATGCTATTATTGTTAGTTCATTTTTTAAAAACGTAAAAGTAAAAAAACCTAAATTAGCCGTTTAATCTAATTTTTAGTTAAACTTTTTAATTTTTTAAATTAAATTAAATCAATATTACATAATCCCATCAATTTTAACTCTTTAAAGATTTTATAAAAATCAATATTAATTTTTCTTCAAAATTAACAGTTTTTTATAGTAAATCTATAATAAATTTTTTTAAATTTAAAAATAGATTTTTCTACTTTTATTTTTATGAATATTTTTTAAAAACCATTATTTTTATGATTTCTTAAAAAATAACATTTTTATAAAATTTATTTTATTTCTAAACTTCTTGTAAGATAAAAATCATATTTTGAACTAATTATTGGAATATTCTAAATTTTTCTAATAATTTTTATAAATAATAATTAAAAAATAAAAAATGAAATAAAAAATATTTTTCCAAAAAATTAATTGGATTAATGGTTGTAACGAAATTTAAAGAAAAAAGAAGGGACCAATTTGTGTAATTTTGACCAGGGAAATGGTTGACTTGTACACCATTCATTCCAATTTGCCCCAAAATAAAAAACATATATAGAAAGAGCAACAAGCGTCGGTTGGCACGTATGGAATGAACACGTCGCACGTGTGAAGACAGTTGGATTTCATTAGTGTGGAATTTGGATTCTTAATAATTCTCCTCCTAGTCTCTCTCTCTCTCTCTCTCTCTATCTAGACTCAGAACATGAACTAGAAGCTCAGCTCACTCGCCACTCCCTCTCCCTCTCCCTCTCCCTCTCTACAAATTTTACCCTTTCTTTCCCTTTTTTCTTCGCTTCTATTCTTGTTTCTATACTTTTTATCTCCATAAATTTGTCCATTTGTTGTTTGATAAGATTTCATTTTTTTCATTGTTCTCATCAGATCTGATCCGAACCTCTTCCCCTCTCTCTATATGAATTTGTGAGTTTCTTTCTGTTTATTTCGTTGTTTGTTTGTTTCTGCAATTACTTGTAATAATCTCTTGATTTTTAGGGTTTTTTTATATCTTTAATTTTGTTTGATTGAATATGCATTTGCTTGTTTATTCATGGTTAAGTATTCCAATTTTCAGTTCTTTTTTTAATTCCTTGTTTTTTTTGTAAGATAGAGCAGAAGTACTAGTAATGTGATTAAGTGTTGAAGTAGCTTTTTTTTTTTTTTGAGAAGTATTATCTTTTTAATGTAGTATATTGTCATTTATGAGTATAAATTAACCATGTGGCAGTTTCTTCTATGGCGTTGTTTCAGCTGGATGATATTTGATTCATGTGCCAACGGATTGCCTTCATAGATAGTTCTCTCTGCGTTAGATTTCTCTTATCCGGTAACTTTTCCAATTTAAAGAGTATTGGTTTTTCTGATTTTACGAAGTGCTTTTTTCTTTCCTGGTGAAGTTATTGTTATTGGCATGCTGGATTTATTGCATTGTAGTAAGTTTGGGTATAAGTGAGCAGTAGCTAGATGGGTTCTAAAGTGTATTCATGGTATCATTCAATTCTGTGAAATGACACTTCCATTAATGACTCTAAAAGGAAACAGTGAAACTTTCAGATGGAAATGGAATGGAATACAAATGAAGAATGCTAACAGAGAGTAGATAGAATATAAGAGTTTGAAGCTTAATGATTTAGGAACTGCAGTTAGGCTTTCTTGTATAGGAATTTTTTTCGTAATACTCTAGTTAGGCTTTCTTCTTTCTGCTATTCTTATGATTGTGACGAATCTTTTGCAGGGAACCTGTCTCTCTTTTTGCAAATGCTGTATCATATCATCGAACAGATGACCATATGTTACATGGGATGGTGCATTGTGGATCTTGGTCTATCAGATGATTTTTACTAGCTATATCATGTTTAAACAGTGCCAGTATGGCCATTTGTCTGCCGAGATGTCAAGTGATTTCACTCTTTTGCATTCTGCTGGTCTATTTCTTTCTTAAAAAAACTGGAGCTATCAATTCTGATGGTATGCGACTGGATTATTCTTCACCTCCGTTCCTTTTTCAGTTGTTATTGAAGCTTCCAGTTAGCCAACAAAAACTTAAATGGCTATGTAAATAATCAGGAGATGTCCTTTAGTATCGAATTGTAGTTCTCTCTATTCTTGTGCAACATCCTACACGTCAACTTTTTGTGCAAGTCAAATAATCTGGAATTGATAAGCATGCCACAGAACCAATCTTTATGGGATCCTATACATCATTCTTTATGGGAACCAATCTGGAACAGCCTTGCAATCATGTTTAGTACTTTGTCGTGAAATTACTTCATCATGTTATCACCTATCTGGCTAACAATGATGCATCTTATACTTAAGTGTTAAGTGCATTTGTTGGCAGAATATGTGATGTATTATTTCCTGAATCAGTCTTTGCATAACTTGTGGTTTTTAGAAAAACATGTCTCAGACATCTTATATCATGCACCACACAAGTATGCGGAAGCGCTCACTTTAAGTGTAGTTGTCATACAAATAGCTTGTGAAGCTTTGTTGGTTACTTTTGTAGGTGAAGCACTTTTAAGCTTCAGGAACTCGATTGTTGGTTCAGATGGAATTCTTCCTCTATGGCGGCCTGAGGATCCTGATCCATGTAATTGGCTAGGCGTGACATGTGATAAGAAAACCAAAAGAGTAGTATATTTGTAAGTTCTTGTTGTAATTGATTTTCTTGGCACAAGTGCTTTTAGTGAACGCAACATGCTTTCTTGTTGATGCTTCACTGCAAGATTTAGAATGTTTTATTTTACATACACTAAGCATTATCTTGTTTACATATTACGTTGAAAGGCATCTAAATAATAGTCAAGCTTAACTTCAATTATTATTACCTTCTAATGACCTTGAATTATCTTATGACATTCACTGTTTTTTTCTTTACGAACTTTTAACTATTATTATGCATCTTTAAAGATCTCATTAGAGGATTGCTGATGATTATTTCGGCTGTTCTATACAATGTTGTTTCACTCTTTGACCCCTAAAGAATAAATACTTCACTAATATTATTATAGCAGATAAATCTTCTACTTGCTGGTATTGCAACCATTATCTGCTTCCAACTGAACTTCAAGTGCTGTGATAACTTCCTCTCATCTTGGCAATTCTTAGGTTTGTAATTGATAGCGTTGCTCACCTGTAGATAAGTTAAGAACACTAAAATGTCCATTCTATCAGTAGCATGCAAACAAAGCCTGGGTAATGTCTCTAAAGACTGTTATTGGTAAGCTGCTATGTGAGACCCACTGATCAATCAGATCGATAAATGTAATAATTTTTGTGTTTATATTGCCAAGAAAAATATCAGCACTAAATTTAAATTCCAAATTAATTGGAGTTGACCGCATGAGTTTTCTCTCTTTATTGCAATACCAAAACAAATGAAAGAATTGAAACTGTGGAGTTTGTTATCAGAACTATTAAATTTTCATCCACTGAAATTTTCAATCAGCCTAAGACAATTTGATTATAATCCAATCTGTGGAATACACATGCACGTATACACACTCAAGATGGTAGCACGTGCAGTGTATTTCATTTTGTTTTATGATGCATGCCTTGAACTTTGTGGAAACAATGAATGCCCTACAACTGTATTCTGTTTCTAATTTTAAACTGTCATTTGTTTGTTGTTTTCAACCTCTTGTCTCTTAGGAGTTTAAAGAATCATAAGCTAAGTGGATCTATATCACCTGACATTGGGAAGTTACAGCACTTGAGGATTTTGTAAGTATTTCTAAGATTATTGTATTGTTATTTGTTTGTTGCATAAACCTAACAAACTGTTGCAATTTCTGATTTCTTTTGAAAATGCATGATTTGGTGTAGAGCTCTACATAACAACAACTTTTATGGAACAATTCCTTCAGAGCTGGGAAATTGCACGGAGTTGCAGGGGATGTAAGTATCTTTGGTGCAATCAGTCCTAATCAATTTATTCTTTTGGCATTGGTATTGGTTGATCTGGAAGTTAAATAAGATTGCATAACCAGTAGCTATCAGTTTCTGTTGTATTTTTCATTTTTTTAATTTTTTTTAAATCCTTTTTTTGTTTAATGAAAGATAGACTGGTAACCTGCTTGATTTTCATTGAAGGTACTAAGGTCTTCCTTGAGAATTATGATGATTTAACATTATTGAAATTGGATTTACATTTCCGAAACCTTGATTTTATTTTGTGGATGCTACTGTATTATCTCTATACATTTACAACGTATTCATGGATCTGGTCTCCTTCTAAGCAAACGATCTGATAGATATTTATATATGACAAACACCAACAACTAAAATCAAATTGAAAATTCCCTTCACTTCACATGTTAATTGTTCAAAGTACCTTTGATTTTGTTGTGCAGCAAACTAAATTTGAATTCTCCATTTCAATTTTTTTTTAATGTTTTGAATGCATCTCATGAATATTTGAAAATCCAAATGAAGCTACTCTTTTTCTCAATGATTATTTGCCAAATAAATACTAAATCTACATGCTTCTACAGATATTTGCAGGGAAACTACTTAAGTGGACTGGTTCCATATGAATTGGGAAACTTGTCTGAGCTTCAATATTTGTGAGTTGTTTTACATGATATGATTTGTTAATTCATAATTCAATGTTGTACCAAGTTTTTGTTGTTCCTAACAATGGACAAGATTGTATTCATTGTTCTGCTTCTCATCATATCATAGTTAATCCTCTGAGCAGAAAGAGATGAATAGACCTAAAATTTCGTAATCATTGAACATGCTGTTTAGCTTTGAAGAAACTTATTTGCTGGACAAGTGTGATAGTAGTTACCTTCATGGCATACTTAATACATCATTATAGATTGCTGTTTAGCATTTCTTGAACATTGGTAAACTCCTCAATTTAATTTTAGGTTGACAGCTGCTCATATTAAGTGCCATCAATATGTAGTGCAAGCTTTTGCTGGCTTTTATCTTCTGTATGTGCATGAAATTTTTCCACGGATAGGGATAGGGTTTTACACATGGTTTTATTTTTTTGGATTTTTTTGTCTGGAAGAAAAATTAATACTTGCTATGGCAGTTCAATTTTGGAATAAATGTTAGCACAGAAGTTGGATAAGGAAATCGAGCTTCATCTTTAATTTCTAGTATCTTTAAATTTAATGAATTCAGACCATGCACTACCAAAAGAAAGCTAGCAACAAGAAATGGTTGTAGAAATTAAGTGTCCGATTCTTGTAACTTGAGTTATTTGTAGACACTGAAAGATTGAAGAACATCACAGAATTATGCATTACTATTGATGTGCTGCAAATGATTTCGCATGTTATGATAATAATCCTAAGTTAGAAACAAAGTATTTTGCCACTGTACTTGGTCAGTTATCAAATAAATGAAAGCTTGCTTATGCTTGTAAAGGATGAAATTTATTGAATATTCTTCTATACAATTTTACAGAGATATCTCAAGCAACTCTCTCAGTGGGTCTATCCCACCTTCACTTGGGAAGTTGAATAAACTCCTTATTTTGTAAGTAGCTTCTAGTTAACTTTTTTGAACATGGCTTAAATTCTTCTGGTTGAATATGGTGTTTATTCTTATGATATTTTTGATCAAAGCAATGTATCAAACAATTTTCTTGTGGGACAAATTCCATCCAATGGCGTGCTTATCAACTTCAGCAAAAGCTCGTAAGTCCAGCTGGTCATGTTTAATGAATTTTGATTATTTAAAGATGATCTTATGACTCAGAAATGTGTTGAGGTGCTTGAAAGGATTGATAGTATATGGGTGAAGCTAAATTCTATCACCGTATTAGTTTCCCCCAAAAGCCAAAGAAGAATGTGAACTAATAAATTGAAGCATTATCTTTTTAGTTTCACTGGCAATCGTGGTTTATGTGGGAACCAAGTCAATGTGACCTGCAAAGATGAAAATGGAGGACCTTCAACCAATTCAGGATCTTCAACGTCAGGTGATTATTCAAACATGGAAATTAAGTTAGTTATATAAATGCTTTGATTGATAAAATGCAATGAGCTGGAAGCTGACTTGGGAAGTTTCTGAAGTCAATGCAAAGTGGCAATGTTACTTCTGAAACTATTGCATTCATAATGCATTCTCTTAAACTGTATTTTTGTGGCTCACAATAATTAGCATTTTGCCATTGTAGGCCAAAATGAAGGTGGAAAGAAAAAATACTCGGGTCGATTGCTTATTAGTGCTTCGGCAACTATCGGTGCACTACTTCTGGTGGCACTTATGTGTTTCTGGGGTTGCTTTCTGTACAAGAAATTTGGTAAAAACGAAAGTAGCAGTATTGCTATGGATGTCAGTGGAGGTTTTATTCTTACTTGTGGAAACATCCTTCTAATCTATTTTTATCACACACCTATTCTTAATTTCATGAAACTAAATATTTAAGTTCATTTGCTACTGTTGGTTCAGGTGCTTCGATTGTTATGTTTCATGGGGACTTGCCGTACTCATCAAAAGACATCATTAAGAAATTAGAGACTTTAAATGAGGAACACATCATAGGTTGTGGAGGCTTTGGAACAGTATACAAGCTTGCAATGGATGATGGCAATGTATTTGCTTTGAAACGAATTGTAAAAATGAATGAGGGATTTGATCGCTTCTTTGAGAGGGAGCTTGGGATTCTTGGAAGCATAAAACATCGGCACTTGGTGAACTTGCGGGGCTATTGCAATTCTCCTACATCAAAATTATTAATTTATGATTTCCTCCCTGGTGGTAGTCTTGATGAGGCACTCCATGGTAAGATATGCATTATTAGCTTTATCTTGTTATGTTAATATATTGAATAGCATACATGTGCCCTAAGCATATGCTGCTTTTAATTTTCTGTTGAACCTGTTGAACCTGCTACACTGATCATAATAAGGTAATTTCACATATCATTTGGCTGCGTGCATGCAGCTTTCTACAAGGTTTTCAATTAAGATCTGTATGATTGAATGTGATTGTGTTCTGTTTGCCTTATCACTTGATGAAAATGTCAATAGGGGGGAGTTTCAGCATCATAGATTTTATTTTGTATAAATAAAAGAATTTAACTTTGGAATCTTTATGATGCATGTGCAGATAGATCTGAGCCACTGGACTGGGATGCACGGCTGAATATAATTATGGGAGCAGCAAAAGGACTGGCCTATTTGCATCATGATTGTTCTCCTAGGATCATACACCGAGACATAAAGTCGAGCAACATTCTGCTTGATGGCAATTTGGAGGCTCGTGTATCAGACTTTGGACTTGCCAAACTGTTAGAGGATGAGGAGTCACACATTACAACCATTGTTGCAGGAACATTCGGCTATCTGGCCCCTGGTAAGTGAGGCTTCATTTGGATTGAACTTTTGTAGGGGATGCTTTTAAGTCAAGTCAAACTGCTTGGGGTGATTGCTTCCTATGATATTAACCTGTGTTGAGGTTACTTTTACACTCAAATTCATTTTCTTCTCTGAGAAGTTTTGACAAAAGGTTGCACATCTTGCTTTGTCATTTGTTGCCAGAGAATATATAATTTGTTCCAAGGGAAAAAAAAATGAAAGAGAAGGCCAAAATTGATTAAGTAAGGAAGACTTTTAAAGGAATATTTGAAATTGTAGTGATCTTTTGAATCTGATCTTGTCAGTGATTATGGTACGTCGTGCCTTTACTAGGTCATAGTTTAAGAATACTTAATTACTGTCCAAATATTGTTCATGGCCTGATCATAATAATATATATAAAGATAATGAAAATATTTGGTTGGCTGCTTAGTTCTTTAGCTTGTAAAGTGAATGGATTAGAAAAAGTCATGTTCTTGTGCTGCAAGTTCTTATCATGTTCAAATTTATCTTTCTTTTCAATCATATTTCATGCATTCAATCTTGAATCTGTTCTATTTCATCAACAGAGTATATGCAGAGTGGTAGAGCAACTGAAAGGAGTGATGTTTATAGTTTTGGGGTCCTGGTGCTTGAAGTATTAAGTGGAAAGCGGCCCACTGATGCATCATTCATTGAAAAGGGCTTGAACATTGTTGGTTGGGTGAGTTTTGTTCCTCTACATGCCAAATTTCTGCTTTTAGTTATATAAATATCGAATTATCTGTATGCATTGCATCCCAAGTCTATCTAATTATGGTGATTGAAATCTGCCATTTACTTGATCATCCTGGCTTCTAGGATCGCTGGCTGCTTTAGCAGCATCTTTATGTGGTTGTTAACTTGATTTATCTTTTTGTTTTTAATATCCTTATGTAGCACCTTTAGATGATTCACCAAGAGTGATTCAAATTGAGAAAGGCTGCTTTTATATCTTGTTTACTTGTTTCTCAGTTCCTCATTTATAGTTTCATAGAACTCGATTAATAGCAAATTTTAGAACACCAAAATTTGCAACTTAATATGAAATTTGGTGAAATTTGTATTCTGAATCAAGGGATCTTCATGCTGATGGGGTCATTCTGACATTTCATTCAGAAAATAAGTTGCTTCAGTTTAAGACGTTAGTTTTAGTATAAGCCTCACAAGTAAAGAGGGAGAAATGGAAAGCTGGGGTTCCAGTTGATATTCTACCAGGTTTTGAGGTTTTACTCGGATTCTAGTTGTTATTCTACCAGGTTTTGCACGTCTTGTGTGAAAAACAAGCGCCTGCCTCGTTCTCTTCATGTACTTGGCCCAAGTGTGTTAGCTTCATAACCTTGTAGGTACTTTAGCATCTTAGTGTTTATAGCCGGACTGGAAAATAATAAATGACTGAGAACGCCTAGAGCTTGAGGTGAGTTTGAGGCTGGTGAGAAGTAATGAAGAACTGTAAAACTCAGCTCAGCCAAGTTATTTTTTACTTGCTTCTGGCTTTTTTGTATCGTGACCATAACCAACATTCACATGATGCAGACACCCATGTGGTTAAGATGTAAGAATAGACGGTGTATTAATCTATTTCCTTTTTCATTTTGGCCAGTTGAACATTTTAGTTGCAGAGAATAAGCAACGAGACATTGTTGATCCAAACTGTGAGGGGGTACAGATAGAAAGCCTTGATGCCATCCTCTCAGTTGCAGCCCAATGCGTGTCTTCGAGCCAAGAGGACCGACCCACCATGCACAGGGTAGTTCAATTACTCGAGTCTGAAGTGATGACCCCGTGCCCTAGCGACTTTTATGATTCCAGCTCTGAATGAAAGCACAAAGCTTGATGACAACACATTAGGATTTGCATCCATGGCTCTGCATCTTATCTTGTGGGGAGGAAACACGTAACTAGGAAAAAGGGCGTTTGAATCTGCAGCAGTTTTGTATCTTGATTTTATTCATTCATTCTTTCTGCAGATTCATGACAGCATGAAGACCTTAGTGCGAGCATTTGACTAGTGGGCACTATGATCTTTACATTTATCAGGGGTTTGTGGAGCTATTCAACAAATGATCATAGTTTGGGTATGTGGGGTGGATCATTTATTCATCAATTGCTTTTCATTTTAGTTTTATATTGTTGTAATTCGGTTTCATAATTTGTAGTCTGAAATGCAAATCTTGTGTAAATTGAGCGTTTCTTGTTTTGCAAAGTATTCATGTCGACTGCTTTCTGTAAATTGAGCGTGGTGTCGATGAAGCTGCGCTCGCATCTTCTTTTCATTGTATGTTATAACTTCATAAATGACATGTTTTATTTCTTGAAGATGTACGGATTACCTCCATGCATTATTCTGTTCCAATCTAGAATACGTGCTTGTGTTATACCAAAGGATAAAACAGGGAGTATTGGAAGGAAGATGGTTTATTTATGTAACATATAAAATGCATCATTTTTAAGATAATTGAAAATTATGAACCAAAACCCGACACATAGCAAAGTATATACGTTATACCAATCTCAATCGGCGTTTAACAATTGGTGGTGGAGGGAGGTCGGCATTCATGCCTCCATCCACATAATAGTATAAAACAAAAAAAATAATCAAGTAAAGCTTAAACTTGAATATACAACAGCGGGTGATATCACCAAGCTATGTTTCTTGGCATTACAAATGCGCTAACTTTTAACATTTTCGGAAGTAGCTCCGTTATACTTATGAATGGCTTAGGTTATCTTTCGTGACTTTCGCTGACACTGATGACAAATATTGATGCATTCTATGGATCAAGTTAGGTCCAGGCTGCTGCATACTGGCAATCAGCCACTCATAATCTGACAATTGAGCATCAGATAAGGGCTCCAAGAACTCACATCTACACAAAATTTCTGGTGGAGGCACTCCGGCAATAAGATTTGTATCCAATCTTGGCTTACCCCGCATCAACTCTTTGGGGAGTTCAACTGGAGTGTTCTCTAAAGCAGATGGAGTTGCTCCAGGGATGACTTCCTGCTTAAAAGGTAGTGCTCTTGCAGCTTGCAAGCAGAATTCTATCCATTGATGGATTAATGGAGATGGTCCTCTCACTCGCCCTCCAATTTGGTTTGTTTCAAGTCTGGATGCAGCTGGGATCGTCTGCATGAAGATGCAACTATTTTCTGAATAAGCGTAGACTAGAAAATATGATTGACTATTATAATGACTCCAAATTGCTAAAGGTTTAGTCTCCTAGTAGCTCCGGATCATAATAATAGGGCACTATTGATTGCTCCGGCACTGCTATTGCCAAATCTAATGCATAGATGTTCATGAGAACTTTAATATCTAGAGCTACTAATTTACGTGAAAAGAAAAGCGCGAACATTTAGAGTCAGATTACTAGAGATACCCATAGATCCGCCCATATGCTAGCTCCAGACTTGGGGACTACAACCGCAATATTAGACATGCGCTTGGCAACAGGAAGCACATCACTACTCCACCCGACAGCCACCCATACATCTCCCACCCCAAGTGCTTTAAGATAGTGCGTGCTGTCGAACAACCGAACCTGCATTTAAAAAAATGAACATGTTACTGTTATTTTTCCTTCGAAGATCTAACTTTTGCAACTTGAAAAGATTAGACATCTAATATTATTATTACTTTCAGTACTGCTGTTATTGAAGAAGAAAGATCCTTGCTTATTGTTTGCAAGCATTTTCAACATTCTACTCGGAATTTGTTGCTATTAATAGAATAGACTCGATGGTTAAAAAAGCATCATAAAAAGAAAGAAGAGTACGATGTTAATCCATAGTTTAACATTGGTTTGTCATACTTCTGGAATATTTGACATTCACTCTATAGATTCATCTCGTTAGGGTTGAGAAGGAACCATACTATAGCAACATCCATGATTATCAGGGCTATTCTGACCACGCAAATCAATTTTGATTTGCTGAATTTATATGAATTCATTGGTACAATTGGGGAATAACCAATATTTATAACTCAAAAGGCAACCTCAGTTTATTGTGAAAGAACACCTAAACACTTAAGCTTAACTTAACTTTTAAAGGAAAAGGCCAAAACTTTTTCCACACCTAAATGGTAAGAAAACAAAGCAACTCTGGCTATTTCAGTTACTTGCATCTCCTAGCCCTATTCTCATATTCCCAAACTCTAAGGTATATACCCTCTAATGAATGTTTAAATCCTTGGAATTGTTCTACTACAATAAGCTTGCTTGCAACTTATCAGTCTAATTCACAAAAGTATGAAATGCAATTGCACCTGTTTTCCAAGCAAGGAAAGATTCTGTTGAAATGCATTCTTCCCACCAGGAACTTCCAAATCAATGTTCTTTGTGTTGTATGATGCTCCCATATACTTCAGAACCGCACCAACAACCTCTCTAGGCGAGTTTATCATAGAAATTTTCCCTGTGAGCTCAGGCCGCCACAAGTCTGCCCAATCCTGAAAAATAATTATTGGTTGGCAAAAATAGATGAACTTTTTGAAAACTATCTAGGGAAGACATACAAAACCAAGAAACAATTTTATAGCAACAACACAATTTCAACATATCTAAGTAATTCCTCTTTATCAAGCTGTAAATTTATCTACAGTCTTCCAACAGTTTGACAGTGATGAAAAATGCTATTTTCATGTTCCTGTTAATTGCAAAAAAAGTATACAAGGTTCCTCAACTGAACCTTTTCCTTTTTCCTGTTAGAAGCAGCATATGCATATTAGAAAATTTAACATCGGCAAATTGTCTGCAAACTTGAACTACAGCGATACAGCATTTTCTAATGCTACCCTAAGCTATGTTTTTTGAAAAAGTATATTTGAACTTCAGATTTACCATAATTCTCATCATTCGTGCATCAAAAATTTAATTTTAAATGTAAATTAAGCACTTAATGCATTGACATGTACATGTTCAGAAACTTCCTCTGTTTTATACATCACAGTGCTAAAATAAAACTGACATTTTAATGCATTGAGAGTATACATGTTCACAAACTCCTTTATCTGTTTTATACATCACAGTGCTAAAATAAAACTGACATTTTAATGCATTGAGAGTATAAATGATACCAAACTGAAGGTCAAATATGTTTTGTTAATGAAATACTTGGTAGAACTGAGAAAACATAATAAGCCAAGGGTTTCTTTTTGGCTATTTTCCTATTAGTAACATTAGTTTAAAGTGATCAACTACATATGTGCATTAACTGGTATGACACCAAATTCAAGCAACAAACCATTAAATCTACCAATCCCTCTTTTTTCCATTAGAAAGGTGAAAAGATTTGACCATATTTACAAATTTCATAACAAATTATAAATCATCAAAACATTAATCGACCCATAATTTAATGACATCTTGAGGGAACACCAATTTCAGATGAAGGAGGTAGATAATTTGACAAAATACTAGTATATAATTTACCTCTATCGGAGCTAATTTATTCTTTAGAAATTTGCTTTTCTTGTAGGCTATCACCATAGTTCCCCATCGATATGGAGCACCCCATATTTCACCATTTGGATCTATTTCCCCTTCACAGTTCCTGCGTAGGTATACCTGATACATGTTTATAAAGCATCAAGGAAATCCCAGAAAAAAGTCAGTAGACGTAATATTCTTTTAGAAGTGTGAAAAATAAGGTAGGACTGGGAGATAGACATATTGGCATTAGTAGCATATTCACGTTTTGGTAAAGCATGAAATTCTATTAGTTCTTTTGACCTACGGGAACAGCAAATAACTGCATGAACTGTTACCTTCCATTTGTCACTCAAGCCTTTAAACCAATCCTGGTCTTCTGCACCTTTTATGGGCTCAATTAAGGCCTTTTTAATGGCATAACTAAGCCAAGAGTCACCAATGCTAATAATATCGGCAGCCGCAAGAGATGAAGGACCAGTATTAACATGCTTGTTGTTGAATGTCACTGATAAATCAGAGAAGATGTCATCAATACTTGCAACAAACTTTGATCGAAGCCGTAATCTCTTTCCTTGAGATTGCATGAAATCCTACAAGATAAAAAAGAATTATGTTACAACCAAGGATATTTGATTATAATAATAACAAAAAAAAATACTGCTATTAGTAGATTTTAAAATTTCTCTGCTGTATTAAGTTATACAAATATCTAAATAAAAAGAAGAAAGGATAAGATATGAAGAGAAGACAGTCCCAAAAATTATTTCTGCAACAATTATGTACGAACAGAGCAGACATTCACAACTTGCAACCAAAAGAACAAAGAGAGCACCGATGTTTGTCTCCTCTCCCATTTTGATGGTTTAGGTTAAAATCTTAAACATTGTTGAGCTCTCAGATAGCACAAGAACTGCCACAAAGCTTCTGGTTATGTCATTAATTATTATTTCTTGTATTAATTGGAAAAAAATTGTGAAGGCTACGATTCTTTACCGAAAATGGAAGGTACAACATGACTACAGGTCAGCTAACTGCAAAAGAAGTTGGTGACAATCAGAACTCTCATGTCAAAGAAAGAATTGGAGAAATTGGATTTGTGAGCTAAAAATTTTGAAGGATACAAAGGAATAGGCATACAGCCGCATGCATTATATTTCCAAATTAAAGAATTTTAATTTAGTTTGATATGCCATGTCTTGCCAATGTTCAATCGAATTCATAATAATATTAACTAACACAACTAAGCATAAATACGTAATCTAACTGAATTGCATGCAATTAATCTTTAGGAAAGATGTAGGATTATAAATTATTCTTAGCCACTTTTTTTCATATTAATCAATGTATACTTATGCTTTTTGTACTTCATAACTATCTTAATAATCAATCCTTTGAATTAGAACATCACAAGTCTAAGCTTCATATGGCTAAACCATCTATTTACCTTTCCTCAACTTATTATCTGCTCCCGACTTTTTTTCCCAATACAATAATAACAAATTTTATCTGTTCTTGTAAGTCCACACATTCATCTTATCATCCTTATTTCAGCAACTCACCTTGAGATATGTTGCATCTCATTGGCCACATTCACAAGAATCACAACTAAGATGGTAGCAGTTCATATTGTCATATGGTGTGATCAAAAGTGTACTTCAGCTTAATTTGAAATTTAGAATTTTGCAGTAATAAAACTCTGACACTCTTCTGCTTCATCTATCATGCTTTGATCTTATGGTGAACATCTTACAGCCACCATGGTTGCTATTGTAGCATTGCTATTGTATCCAAGGTAATTCTGGAACGTCCATTATTGACACCACCACAAATATACAGTTCAAATACTCTATTAGTTTCACCTAGCTTGAAGTTTATTATTTTAAATCTACAACAACTATTCCTACTGCTACTATCAAATGCAATTCCAGAACTTCCATCACTACAACTGCAAAATACACCATTAATTCTACTTAAATTAATACCTAAAAAGCTCCTCTAGGACTCTAATTTCTAATTCACTCCCATTTGGGGACTTGTTAGCACAGTGTCGCATGCAAACATTATGCACTCTTTTATATGCATTACAAATTGATTTATGACAGGACAAAGAAAGCTATACAATAATCCAAAGAAAAAGCTATAATTTTAAATATAAAGTTGTGCAGTTGAACCCAAAGGATATTATAAGTAAGAAAACAAGATATTTCTTTTGAACAAATAAAAGAAGATCAAATGATGACCTTGATCCAACCAGCAGGTAGAGAACCACGAAGAGCAACAATTCGAAGGGGGACAGATAAAGCATAAGTTTTAGACTTCCAATTTTCAAAAGCAATTTTCAATTGTGAATCTTCTTCTCCTCGAACAGGAGTCCCTGCTTCCGTATTCTCATCATTATTGAGGGTTGTTGCTTCACCATTACCATCCTCCTCATTACAATCACCTGCAAAGGGAAAATAACAATAGAGAAAGAGAACTGAAAAGAGAAATGAATATAATATATTTGACAAGATATACAAACCTTGAATGGGAGTAATAGTTGGCAAAGGAGGAAGCAACGGAGAGGAGGCGGCGTGAGAGACACCTCCCATGGCCATGCCCATTCCCATTCCAATTGTTAGTGATACAAAAGCTACAGCTGAGGCTGCTACCGCAGCAACTCCACCCAACGGCGGAGGCGGAGGCTTCAAATTAGTCAGTTTAGGGTTCTTGTGAAGACAGTTGGAGAAGATAAGGTTGGAAGTAGAGGAAATGCGTGGAGCGGTGAAGTGGTAAGCCATCAAAATTGGAAATGAAGCTACAAAATCACAAGCCTTCGTTTAAATCCCCATTGCCATCAGCTTAGCTTCCCTGCTTTCTTAAACCTAAAGGCCAAATAGGTCCCTAAACTTATGGCTAAAATCAAATTTACCCTTAAACTTCAAACGTGATCAATTAAGCCCTTTAACTTTGTAAACTTTTGTAGTCAAACAAACCCCTAAAACTGTATTTTAAGCTTTTTTTTGTCATATAAATACATAGAAAATCAATTTTTTATTCAATACATTAGTTGTGAATTATGTTTTAAAAATATAATGATATTTCATAATATATACTAATTATAAATATATAAAATATATTTAATTTTGATGGTTATATTTTTCAATACATGTATAATAATAAATTCATATTTCTTTATTTTTATAATTACAATGCCACTTTATACAACAATGAAAAATGCCATTTATTAAAATTATAATAATTCCAACAAATTTAAAGAAAATATTTTAAATTTAATTAATATTGGTAAATTTATAAAATAATTCTTCACTAGGAGACTATAGTTAATTTTGAGGACTTTCATTTTTAAAACAAATTTTATTAAAGAAAATACTATTTAAATTTCAAGGTTAATAGTTTTTACAATTGTGTATGTCTTTATTTTTACGAGTAAAGCTAGTGGGTTTAATTGATTGTAATTTAAGCATAAAGGGGTCAATTTGATTTATATTGAAAGTTAAAGAGTTTAATTAACTATATTTCAAGTTCATTTTTCATGAACAACCACCAACTACAATTTTGCATTTTCCGGCGAGATGAGAGATTTTCCGGTAGATACAAGGGGCGAGGTGGACTAAAATAATACTCTCCCTAATGGGCCAATTTCCCTATTTGGGCCAAATTTTTTTGAAAATTCCGAATTTGGTGTGAGAATCAAAATAATTCTCAATTTGGTGTATTTTATCAGTTGGCCGCCGGTTTAACCAGCGGCCAAGTGATGCGGCAAAATCTGATGACGTGGGACAAGTTGGCCGTCGGTTTGACAGGCGGCCAAGTGGACGTGGCAGAAGAAAAGTTGGCCGCCGGTTTGAACGGTGGCCAAGTGTCTCCGTTTTATTATTATAAATAAAAAATATAAATAAAAATGATTAAGTAATGATTATATTTATTATTATTATAAATAAAAATTATAAATAAAATGATTAAGTAATGATTAATTTTATTTTATAATATGATTAAAAATATAATAAAT
>CANYBF012945929.1:0-18059 GCA_948192965.1 Dalechampia spathulata | reverse complement strand
TCATATTTTACATGAATATTTTATAAAATTTATATTACTTTTTAATTAAAATAATAATCTTATACATTTATTAATATTTGTGTTTCAACTATCATAAATTTTTTTAACTTATAACTCTTTTTTTTTCTATTTATGAAAAATGAAGAGTTAGAACTAAACATTATTTAATAATTCATATTAGATACAATTAAACATAAAAATAAAGAGTCAAAATAATTATGATTATATTCTAATTAATAATAATAAATGTATTAAAAAGCTCTTGAATTACTTATTAAAATCATTAATTAAAAGAAAAAATTACTTCTAAATAACATGAAAAAAGATCTAATGAAAAATTATTCATAAATAATATAATTATATGTATTATTTTAATAAGTAAATAATTGATTATTCTTATGTACATGTAAGAAATAAAAAAAATTTAATACTTTATTTATCAATGTTGATTTAGATATCTTTTTTTAGTTACTCTTTCTAAAAATTTTTATATAAATAATTTTTGTAATTAAATATAAGAAAATGCATAATTTTATTTTAATAATTTTTCTATTTAAATAATTAATTTCTTGAAAACTTAAATTTAAATGCTAAACATAAATATATGAAAATGTTAAAGGTCAATGAATCTTAATTATGAAATGATAATAATGAGTTCTTAAGAATTTAGAAAATAAAAAAACATGTAAATAAATATCAAACAATATATATAATTATATACATTTCCAATTAACTATCTTTATTTATCTTTGTAACCTAACTATTATAATCTTAGTAATATAAATATCTTTAGAAATTAAAATTTGTAACTTAAATATCTTTGACAATAAAAAGTTAATTAAAATCAAAGAATTTTCTAAGCTCATCACACAGAAACTTTAATGTGTTAAGAGCATGCAAAGTATGTATATATCTATATATACATACACATACATACATACATACATACATACATACATACATGTTGACCTTGACTTTTCATCCATGTGTTGCAGTTTCAGGTTTTCGTTAATTCGACTTGGTACAGGTCCGCACATAATATGCATTTCATGATATGCATAGCATATAGTGCTACATGCTGTGCATATCATGAAAATAGATGTATAATGGGCAGCCTTTTTCCTAGAAAATATAATATGCTCCATATGATACCATGCCTTAGGGTCCCAAATGATGATTGTTCGACCTATGGCACACATCCCAATGTGCCTACATTTGGTGGTGCACATAGGTTAAAATTGCATTATGCTAGGCATCTGTTGCTACATGCTATGCATATAGCACTATGTGCTACGCACATAGCTTAAAAATATCTAGAATCCTACATTGCTAATATGATTTTCTTAATCTTATCACCCTCACATATAAATATAAGCCTTGTATTTATGGAAAAGGATCCATAAATTAAAGAAACTTGTCTAAACTAACCAAATTTCACTCTTATTTAATTAAACACTTAATTAAGTAATTAACTTAGAATTAGAGACTAATTAATCCTAATTAGATCCCTAACAAGTCTGGAATCAAGATCTAGAAGCCTAATATACTATGGTGAGTTGAATGCTTATTCTCTCCTTCTTTTCTTATTGATTTCATGATGGGTTTTTGATATTTAACTTGATTTTGATGATTGGCTTCAATCATGTATGGTTTAATGGATCCCAATGCTTGTTCATACATTAAATAATTTACCATGGTTGTTAAACTGTTGAGATTTAGGTTTTAATTCATGTTTTTGCTTAAAAACATGTTTTCCTTCAAATCTGCCTCATTATATACTGCACACATTACATGATGTACACTACTCATAGCTTACATAAGGCATATATCATGTTATGTGTGGTGCACATAACCTTCAGTTTTGCCAAAACATGCTATTTTGTAATCATTTTACACTTATTTTTGCTTCATCCTTGAAGTTCTCAGTAGCATTAGAGGCTTAATAGCAGCCTTAATGATATGAGTTTGTCATACATCATTCATATTTCATTAATTTTGGCTTTTAAATCATATTTCTTAAGCTAGATGCTTATTTGATTTATTTAATTGATGTTTAATGATGTGATTGGCTTTGGTTGATTGAGTTTACTATCTCTAATTAGCATTTATGTGATGTTAGTGACTCCCAATTCATTGTGTCATGATCAAGTGCTTATGATTTTGCTATTAAATCATCTCATTTTACTTAATTACTCAATTAATGCTATTTTAATTATGTTTAATATGTCACTTGACATGTTTAGCTTAATTGGACATTGATTTATTTCTAAGTGATGTTTCATATGATCTTAGAAAATTTCAGTTTTGATTTTGATTGATTTTCCTAAAATTGATTATTTTTGCATCATTTTCATGATTTGCACTCGTGTTTATTCACTTTTTCATGATTGTTGCCATAATATTCATCAAACTTTGGCTCTTCATTTGTGCTTTCACGTGGCACTAAATTAGTCAATCTAGTCCTAAATTTCAATTGCTACTAACAATTTTTTTTATTTACTTTGCATTTTCACTTATGCATTTTTGGCTCGTGCATTTTCACATGTCATGCCTATGCCATGTCATTTCGCATATCATGCCTATACCATGTCATCTCGCATGTCATGCTTATGCCATGTCATCTTGCATGTCATGCTTATGTCATGTCTTCTCGCATGTCATGCCTATACCATGTCATCTCGCATGTTATGCCTATCCCTTATCATCTTGCATGTCATACTTATGCCATGTCATCTCATATGTCATGCCTATGCCGCGTCATCTCACATGACATGCCATGCTTATGCCATGTCATCCCACATGTCATGCTTATACTATGTCATCTCATATGTCATGCCTATGCCATATCTTCCCATATGTCATGCACATGCTATGTTTCATTCACCACGATTGCTATATTATGATACCATGCTATGATTATCATATCATACTCACCATGCTATATCTGCCATGATTGCTGCTATGCTATATCCCGTTGTATGATATTTCATGCTCATGAATGCTTGCTTGCATAGGGTAATTAGCTTGACTAAAATGATAAAAGAAAACTTGAAACTCTGAGTGAATAGATCTTCACCACCTAAACCTATCTCTGAAGGGTTTGACTTAACACTCATGCTAATGGGTTGGTTGAACTAAATCTGGAATCATCTGGTGGTGACTCCATCTTGTGACTTTTGAGTTCATCTCATTCCTTGAGGTAGCCCCTCAAGAAGACTGTGTTTTTACTCTAAGTGGGCCCCTAATCCATGCGTCACAGGCCTTGCTCTAGGTCACGATGAAAGCCTCACCCACAGTGGTGACTCCACTAGGGACTCTCTTGAGACCATCTCATTCATCGAGGTAGCCCCTCAAGAAGACTACATTTTTGCTCCAAGCAGGCCCTCAATTTGTACATCGCAAGCTTTATTTTTATCATGGTGAAAGCCCAGCCTACAGTGGCGACTCCACAGAAGATTGAACCTAGAATCTCTTCTCTCCCGTAGGCAGTGAGAATTGATATTGGTGCCATTGACATATGGTATGATAGTTTAGAGGATGATTCTACAACTACTCAGGGTTCCTCTAAGTCTAAATTGGTAAAGGGTTAGGGTTCTAAGAAAGGTGAGTCAGTCGAGACTCCCAAGGTAGCCAAGCTAACATTTAAATCTCCTAAGCAACAGAAGGGGTTAGGTGCTAACAAGATGTCTACTTGAGTTTACAACATGACTTGCAATGGTAAGGTGTTCACTCTTTTCAACCTTGAGAAGAATTTGAATGCTCCAAAGAGGCCAACTAAGGCTAAACCCACCTAGGATGAGGCTAGTCCAAGTAGTGCTCCAACTCTGTAACCTATTGATAAGGTTGCTTAGCTTGATAATGTTATTGTCAAGCAGTTGAAGAAGATACATGCTAACATCAGTATTTGGGACATGGTGCTATCTTTCTAGCAGCATTGATGGGTCGTCACCAAGGCACTCTAGCATGAGGATTTCTCCATCTGCCTTTACCTTTAGCATGAAGAGTCAGTTAGTGAATCAAGAGTTATGATCTAGCATGATCACTTTCTCAAATGCAGACTTATCAATCAAGGGTATTTATTACAATAAGGCACTCTTCATTAGGGAATATCATGAACTTCTCCACCCCTTACATCATGGTGGATGACGGTTCCAGCATCAATGTCTATCCTCTTAAGGTATTGCCCAAGCTTAGGATTTAGCCTTCAGACTTGAAGCCATCTAAGATTATCATCAAGGCTTACTATGAGTCTAAATAGAAGGTTATTGGCACCTTCACCACCACTATTACTATCAGGCCGATCAAGTTAATGATGACGTTTACAGTTCCCAATATTCCAGTGTTGTTTGCTTTACTATTAGGCTGACCATGGTTCCATCCCTTGGGAGGTGTGCCATCCACCCTACACTAGAAGATCAAGTTTCCATATAATGAGGGTGTGGTTACTATTACAGCTAATGTGAGGTTGCCCTAGCTTACATTAGAGAGGATGTTCCTCTTATGACTGGTTTTTAGATCGCCACTATTAGAGAACTTAAGTCATACTTGTACCAATCGAGTCCTGTCATAGAGAAAAAGTTATGCAACATGAACTTTATGCCTGGTAGAGGTTTAGGTTGGTTCTAGTAGGGTCCGGTTGTGACACTAAGGGTTGGTAAGGGTGGGGAGTGAACACAGGTGCCAGAAAGAGCAAGGACAAGGAGTAGCTCTTGGCAGGCTTTTAGGTGGAGGGGTACATGAATGAACTGATCCCATACCCGAAGAAGAGGGATCTTGAGACTATGTAAGGATTGGATTGCATAGTTGAGTGATTTCAAGATTGTACAGGTATGGGACTGTGTAATCGAGAATATCGTAAGTGATTATATAGATACTATCCATACCAACAAGGTGCACCTACCTTTTTGGTTCTCATTCTATAAGAACTCCATAATTAAGCATGCTTAGCTTAGAGCAATTATAGGATCGGTGACCTCTTGGGAAGTTTTTGGGAAGTATGTGAGTAAGGACAAAGCATGCTGGAAAGGTCTTATGTTAGGTTGTGGAGGCAGTCATCTAATCAGGTTGTTACACTAGTGGAGTTCAACACTCTTACAACCATATAGGAGGAGAAATATTGCATTGGGTTTGATCCCTATACTTTAGACAAGCTGAAAGCATGTAAGATAGTTGCCTTTATTTAGGAGAGATGCAGCACGACCGTGCTCCTAAGTTGTCTAACTTGGATGACTTCTTCAACCAGCAGTTCACCATCTTTAATGATGTCTGTGACTTATCAGCCATGAAAACGTCCAAGAAGGTCATCACCACTTCTTCTACCATCAACCTTGATGATGCTTTTCAGATCTTTGGTGATGCGGCTAATCTCACCATTAGTCACCTTGAGCCAGAGTCTACTACAGTTGCCACACTAGAGTCCAAGCTATAGAGTTTGGATATGGAGGATTTACTTCTTCAGAAGGTCTACGAGGATATCGCCAAACTTGTAGATTGTACTTTTGATGAGATTTTGTATAAGGATGTTGATATCCCTATCTCTGTACTTTTTAATGATGATGTAATCTCTTCAAATTTTAATGTAATGAAAAATAGCTTTGCTTATGTTTATGATGTCTATTCTGATGGCATTGTGCATGAACATGAGCATTTCATGACTATTTTTGACATTAACGCATCATACATTAAAATTGTTAACATTGGCATAGATGATAGGCCATGTCCTCTCTAAATTGCATCTAATTTAACATTTGATAAGAGAAAAAATCATCAGAGTGTTAAAACAACATACAAAAGCCTTTGCTCTACAAAGACATGCTGGTTGTTAATAAAACTATAGTGGAACATAAAATTTTGATCATACCTAAGTTCAAGTTAGTTAAGTAGAAGTTGTGTTGACTTCAACCAAAATAAGCTCAGAAGGTTAAAGAGGATATCCAGAAGCAGTTGGATGTCAAGTTCCTTGAAGTGGTTGACTATCCCAAATGGTTGGCCAATATGGTTCTAGTTCCCAAGAACGATGGCAAGATCAGGGTCTACATAGACTACAAGGATCTGAATAAGGCATATCAAAAGGATGACTTTCCTTTACTTTATATTGACGTGCTGGTTAATAGTATAGCTGCTAGTGCTATGTACTCTTTTACTAATGGACTTTTTGGGTACAATCAGATTCTCATGACTATTATTGACAAGGTGAAGATAGCTTTCATCACAAAATGGGGGACCTATTGATATAAGGTCATGCTCTTTGGCTTGAAGAACATAGGTTCTACTTACCAAAGAGCCACAACAACCTTGTTGCATGATCTAATCTACAAAGAGGTCAAAGTCTATATGGATGACATGAAGGTGAAGTCTCCCACTAGAAAAGAGCATCCAGCTACTCTTGATAGATTTCTCACACAGTTTGAGAAGTATGAGCTTAGGCTGAATCCAAAGAAGTTCACATTCAGGATGACATTTGGTAAGTTATTGGGTCATGTTATTAGCCAGAGGGGTACTAAGGTGGATCCTGACAAGGTAAAGTCAATTTATGAAATGCCTATTTCCAGAACTGAGACTGAAGGGGATTTCTGGGATAGCTCTAGTATATTAGCAGATTCATTGCTAAGCTCACTACTATTTATGAATCGATATTCAAGCTTTTGAGGAAGAACCAACCTTTCATTTAGGATGAGAACTACTAGTTTTCATTCAAAAGAGTGAAGCATTATCTCTCTAACCTGCCAATTCTGCAGCCACCTGGGCTGAGAAAACCATTATTGCTCTATCTAGCCTTAAAGAAGGAATTAGTGGGTGCTATGATGGCTAAGGAGAATGAAGCCAGAATTGAGCATATCATTTACTATTTGAGTAAGAAACTACTGCCAACAGAGTGTAAGTATAACACTGTTGAGAAGCTATGCATGGCTATGGTCTAGGTCACTAAGAAGCTCAGGCACTACTTCCAATTATACTAAGTTCAGGTGATCTCCAAGGTTGATCCTATGAAGTAATTGTATAAAGCTTCTTTGATGGTAGGGAAGCTTTCTAGGTGGCTAATCCTATTATTAGAGTTTGATGTATAGTACATCACTAAGAAAGTGATTAAAGGTAGAGCAATTGTTGAATTCTTAACATCTAAGCCAATGGATGATTCTGAAATGTTTGAACTAGACTTCCTAGATGAGCCCTTGAGGGTAGTTGATGTCTAGAAATGGTAGTTGCACTTTGACGACATGGTCAAAAAAAGAGGTGTAGGCATAAGTGTTATGTTAATCACTCCTGAAGGTGAACTAATTATACTTTCGAAGCGGTTGAGCTTCCCAGTCACCAATAATATGGTTGAGTATAAAGCATGTCTATTCTGGCTCGATGCATTACTGATGATTGATAGCCAAGATGTGGAGTTATTTGGTGAATTGATACTTGTCATTCACCAGTCCACGATTAAGTGGGACGTCAGAGAAAAATAGGCTCAAGCCTTATGCTAAATACATGAAGCTCATGATTTATAATTTCAACTCATATGAGTTTATTAACACTCCATGTGATAAGAATTAGATGACTAATGCCTTGGCCATACTCGCTTCAGTATGCGAGCAACCACATTATCAAGTTCAGCCTTTATTCATTGAGTAGTCAAGAATTCCTTACTATGAGGGAGAACTAGTTATAGCACTAGATCAACAAGATGAGACTCTATGGTATGCTAATATCATGAACTTTCTGAGAACCAGTGCTTATTTAAAAGAAGCCAATAAGACTGACAAGCTAGCTTTGCAGAGGCTAGTGGCCAACTTTACCTGGTATCAGAGTGTTCTCTATAAAAGATAGTTGATGGTCTGCAACTTTAATGCATATGAGGAAAGAAGATCGAATTAGTCATGTAAATAGTGCACACTAGTGTATGTGGGCCCCATATGAATGGCTTCGCTCTGTATAGAAAGATCCTAGATCAAGGGTATTTTTGGCTTACCATGGAGACAGACTGCATATAGATTGTGCTGCGATGTCATGAATGTCAGATTTATAGAGATCTCAGTCATATACCACCAGTCAAATTGTAGATTTTAACGATACTATGGCCTTTCTCAGCCTAAGGAATTGATATCATGGGTGAGATCCATCCTAATGGCTCTAATGGGTATTGATACATATTGGTGACTTTTGACTACTGCTCTAAGTGGTGGATGCAGAATTGTACAGTAAATTAGGGGCAAATCAGGTTGCCAAGTTCATAAAAAAGAATCTCATATACCGATATGGGGTACCACATCACTTGGTGTTTGACTTTTAGATAGATATGGGATCAAGCATCACTGATCTTCTCCATATCATTCTCAAGCTAAAGGGGCAGTCAAGGTAGCCAATAAGATGATCAAGAGGATCTTGGCTAAGACAATATAGACTTATAGAGATTGGCATGAGTAGCTGCCATTTACTTTGTAGGGTTACAAAACAACTGCAAGGAATCCTATGGGTGCTACCACTTACTCTCTAGTTTATGGGGCAGAAGCTATACTTCTAATCCGTAACCTACATAGAAAGTTTAGACCTAACTAGGAGGGCCCATTCTTAGTTAAAAGATATTGTCCAAATGCACTGTTTACATTTCAAATTTGAATGGTAATAAATTCTTCAACCTTGACCAGCTCAAGAAGTATTTTATCTAGAGCAAAGGGTAAAAAGAAGAGCAAAATAAAAATAAAAGTCTGGTGAGCTGAAAACCTGCATAAGCAGCTCACATAAAAGTTAGGATAATAAAGAAAAATACTTGCTCGATGAGCTGAAAATTTGCTTGGATGGATCATGCAAAAGAAGAGTGTTAAAATAATTTATTAGAAATTCTCACACGAGACTGGTCAATGATAAAGGTTAAGTATAATGTATATCGGGGAACTTTTGTGCCGCTTTTAACATTGTTCATGCAAATGTTTTAATCTCATTAATGCAAATGGAATGTATGTTCATAAACTTAACCATAAGTAATATTAGTTTCAAACATAAAATACTATCTTTCTTTGTTGCATACAATTTTGTTGCATAACAATTTCTTGTAATACAGAATCCTAAGTGTGGCATAACACCCACAACTTATACTCATAATTTGTAGCAGATCTAGCTTTAAGGATCTCTATCGATACAATCATGTAGCAAGGCTATGTCCTCTCTACATGCTCTAGGAAATAGGATAACAGTCATCCTTCCTCAAACTTAGTCAGCTGTAGGATAATCTATATATGATCGTACTAATAATAGATTATGGTAAGACTATAATGTGTGTAGCATTTGAATCCCAGCAACAGAATGTAGTTTATGTACATCCTTATCATCATATGTTAGATGTGCCACCAAGGACAGGTCCACCTAACCTCACTCTTTAGGGTGGCTCTCATCCACTTGACCCAGTCATCGAATGTTAGCATCCTCTCCTCGCCAAAGGTATAGCCTCTCTGCATATGGCTACGAGGTGTACCTCTGAGGATCACCCGCTGGTGGTGCCAGGATCCTTAGTTTCTCTTAAAGTCATATTTATATAAAAAAAAATAAAAAAACAAAGCTCACTAAGTTGAAAACCTTACAAAAGGCTGCTTAAGCAAAAATTAGAGCGACTTGTTAAGCTAAAAACCCAAAAGGCAATTTAGGTAAAAGTTAGGGTCTAAAGTAAAATCAATGGCTTGATGAGCCAAAAAAACTCACAAGAGGTGACTCATACAAAAATTAGGGCCAAAATACAGCTTTTTTAAGTTGAAAACCTGTAAATATGACTTAGAATTCATACTTGTAGCAGAAGTAGACTACCACTCAAGCATCTAGACTGACTGTGCCTCACTTTATCCAGCCCTGGGATTATCTCTGCCATGATCATTAAAAAAGGGGTCTGACCTTGCTCCACTCAATCTATCAATAGACCAATCATCAGATCCCCATGGCCAGACAGGTTGACAAATAGAAACTATGTTAGCAATTTAAATCTTGCTACCCTCAACCATCAAGGGGTAATCACCAGCTTATACCAGCATAGTCAGAAGAAAGCTGTAAGATCTGTAAAACCCTCTGTAGTCAATAGTGATCTTGCTATTATAAGGCTAATATCGAACACCCTGATTAGATACAAGATTGCCTCTCTGATCAATGCTGGTACTGTTAACATCACCATCATGCTACATGTGACTTCAAGGATAGCATCGAACTCCTTGTACATCGGATACAGCTCCACGTTTCTAAATCAGAAGACATGGATCCCAGAACTGCATAATGACATGTAAGAAAGCATTATTGATGGAGACTTGTTGGAATATCTTTAGATATTAGAGTTCAAACTCGATCAGTTGACTCCATTTAGTATTGTCCCACTAGCAGGAAAGAGTAAGAAAAGCAAAAAGTGATTACTGAGTCATCATCTAGTCCTGCATGGAAGAACAAACATGTTATATTTCGGTAAAGAAGTATAAAGCATGATATTCTTGTAGAAGAATAATGGTTGTAAGCATCTTGGGTTTCACTACTAAATCTAAAAGATACAATGTTCGTATAGTATGCCCCAAGTGTACTAGGCCTTCATGCTAGGCTACGCTACTTTATCCTACACTCTAATATAAAAGCTTCAAAGTTTTAACACCATGCATATGGAATCTGACATTGCGTCTGCCCTAGGCATCATCATCTTCTGACTGCTCCTCATCTGGTATAAGACTGATGGCATGCCTAGAGTGGTATAACATTGAAGTTTCTTACAGTCTTATACAGGTATACCGACTCATCTACATTAACACAAGCATATAGGTATATAGGTCATGCATCCATGCATAAATATCATGATCATAATCATGGCAGGTGCTTAACTGGACATTTTGTATCTCAAAGTTGTGGTAGCGGTGCAGTCTCATCGGCAGTCTTATAGTATCAGCCATGACATCTCAAGGCACCTAAACAGATTAAACACATGTCAGATCAATAGAATCAACATATTAATAGCACCTCTTATACTCATATGAGTGGTGTTTGGTGGCTAACACTCAATTTTATCTCTCATTAGCACTAAGAAAGATGTCTCATACGGGCGACGAAGCTCATCATAAGTGTAGATCAGCGGATTCTAAGGCCACATCAGTTGACCCTTAATGAATCTCTACAGATGCTCATATCCAAGAGGCACATCTGGAGTGCCCGACTCTGGTCTCAATGGTGACACTCTAGACGCAGCACTGCATGATCTCTTCGAGGTACCGTCACCTCGAGAATTACTAACACCTGGTAAGCCATGATGTCCACCTCTATTACTAAAAGCATAGGGTTTGCTACCAGATCTGCTGGCTCTATCATGCTAGCCTCTACATGCAGACAGCTCAACAGGCCCCATTGATGACTTTGATAAGCACTCTCACCCAAGAATGCAAGTCAGTGCAGTAATCACCTCTAGGTCTATATTAGTACAGGATGCCTAAAACATAGTTTATGGTGGTGCAGCAGACTCCACACATCCCTCTTGCCCTAGCTACCAATCAACTACACGCTCATCTAGATAGAAAAGTCTACACTCTAGGCTTTCTAACAATATGTGACACTCATCCCTACGAGATGGGCTGGTCAAGTACTCTAGCAGCAGGAACATGTTACTCTAAGGATAGGGGCAGACCTATTCCAACAACAATAACCAATAGTCAGATGCCTACTCAGGTATCATCTATCTTAGTTCAATTCAATTTTATGCTAACAAAATTGTTTTCTTCTTACCTGATCCCAAGTTACATCGTTAAGATAATCTCTCAACTCATCCATGGTATAGCAAACCTCTGACATAATATATGCCACACCTGTATACGTGAAAAGTTGAGCAATAGTCCATGCAAAATCTTGGGCTCTAGTCGTAGTCGAAATTCATATGCCATGATCTACAAGATCAATATATACATAATTAGTGACAGACTCAATAGAAATCACATCAATTTCAGAATCGATAGAATTTTGCTTACCTCAATGACTTACCAACAGCTGATGAAACGATCAGATGGGCTAGATGTCCAACCCTTGCATTAGATGAGCTAGACTGGCACTGCCTTAATTTAATCTACCAATAATGTCTATATCACAAACATGTGGACGTTGTTCCAGGTGTCATTGAATAGAGTACACCCTAGCATATACAGTAGAAAGCTACCGGTATACTACTCTACAGAGATCGACCTACTGAGCGGCTTTGCTAGAATTACCTCTTGAAGATAGTCGTAGGATATACTATGTCCACCTCTCACATTAAGTGACACACCTAACAGACTAAAGATCATGCCACAAGACCAGTACGATGATATTAACTTTGCATCAAACTAGATAGGAAATCCAGTATACTCTAGCCTAGTGACCCCAACGAAGATCCTTGGGGTAATAGTAATTTCCCTTACCAATAAATGGAATGTATATGTAGAATCCATCTATCACTCTATCATGGCAGTGATAATAAACCTGTTACATCTCTTCTCCACGCACATGAAGCAAGATATGTACTGACCAAAGCAACTTTAATCAACTTTGACATGAACCTTTGTGGTAGTTGAGAGTACCACTCATAAACTCCTCGGATGCTGTCAACTTCAATGATCATTAGCTCTTTTGTAGATTGCAAAATTTAGGTTAGCTTTTAGATTATATTTATAAACTACACACTTTATTTCAGGGGTCCAAATTTCATGCTTATGAATGATTAAAATACTTAATTCCTAGTGGAATTGCAAAAAAATACCCATTTTAGCCTAATTCTTTTTACTATATATGCAACACATAACCTTATGTACATCATATATAGACTATGTGCGGTGTACATAGTACTATATGTACAGCATATAGCAAAACCCATTTCAAAAATGCCAATTTTCCTTAAAAACTTTCAATAATCATATGCCAACCTAAGCCTAGCATAAGCTTAGCACCTAATCTAAGCCAAACACTAGCCTAAAAATATCAAAAATAAGTTAAAACTCAACTTTTAAAAGACTAAAAAATCAAATCAAAATACAAGAAACCTACCTTTTCGGAAGGAGCTCAGGACCTATGGGAATCTATGGCAAATGTTTCTGCAATTGGCTTGCCATTAGAAGCTCTAAAGTAAGGATCATGGGTGGTATGCTTGGTTAAAGCATAGCTCAAGATTGATTTGGGGTCTTAAGGTGTCGGTTGCATCCTAATTTCAGTATTTTGAAGAAGTAACAAAGTTTGGGTGTTAGAGTTAAGAGAAAATTATGTTTTCTACATGATGTGTGTGGCCTGTAATGTTATGTGCTTCATATATAGTAAATTTTACTAATGTATGTCAACCTCTAAAGTGCTATACTAATGTATGTTGGGTATCCATGAAGATGCACTCATAGAATTAGGCTTCTCACAAAAATTTTAGATTTTTTAGAGATTATTTTCCCTAAGAAGTCCAATTTTCACGACCCGTAGAGTCTAAAAAATCCAAAAAATCAATCAAAATCCAGCAGACTAATACTCAAAAATTCAAGTATTTTCTCTAAACCATTTCAATTCCAATTTTACTAAAAAATTGCTTTTCCATGTCTAGCCTTTAATTACTGGTCAAGTTGTTGACCAGACAGTGTTGTATTCCAGTAATGGGTTCCAAATGTAGTCTTTGGATATTATAGACATTTGTTTGATGGCACGAGCATTAGATCTAATAATTGATTACTTTAGAATCAACAATCATTCACCTTGATCCAGTAGTCGATCATTCAGGTTCCATAATTGACCATATGATCCAACAACAATCATGAGTTCAAGCATTTGACTCTCAAACCCTGGCAGTAGGCATCTGAGCTTAGATTTTAGGTGATTTTTTAGCCTTACAGCAAAGCCATTGGTCCAACAAGGACTTAATCAATATTAATCATGTAGCTCGAGCATCAGGCTCCTAGTGGTAGAATTAGGTTGCAAGCCTTAAAATGAGTACTTTGATCAGCATCGATCATCTAACTCGAGCACCAGGCTACTAGTGGTAGTACTGGGTATCTTTTCTCCTTAATGAAGTTACAAGCCTCAGCATGAGTAGCATTTGATCAAGCATCAATCATCTCACCCAAGCACCAGGCACTTAGCAAATTTTCCTCAATGGAATTGTAACTTTAGCCCATGTACTAGGCTCCCAATACCAGAGTTGGATCATCAATCTTGACATCCCTCGTGGATTGTGGTCTCTTCCCCAATGAAGTTATAAGCCTTGGCATGAGCACCTTGATGAAGTCTACCCCAACGGATCATTTTCATATCCCTAGTGGATCTTAATTTTCCCCATGGAGTTACAAGCCTCAGCATAAGCATCTTGTAAGCCTCAACATGAGCATCGATCAGGTATTTCCCTTGCCTTGGGGTGAAAAGTCATGTGGTGATTAGGTCTCATTTTGATGAAATTTACTTGAGTTGCCTCAAAGTGATCCTAATTAGAGGATAAACTGTTGACCTTGACTTTTCACCCATGTGTTGCAGTTTTGGGTTTTCGTCGATTTAGCTTAGTACAGATCCCTGATGTCAACCCTAATTTGCATACATACCTTTGAGCTTCCATTAAGTGTTCTAGACATATGAAGCACATTACATTTTGCTTGTAGAAGGTAGAGCACATAGCATGCATTTCATGATACACGCAGCATATAGTGCTACATGTTATGTTTGTCATGAAAATATACGCATAGTGGGTGGCCTTTGCCCAAGAAAGTCTAATATGCTCCATATGACACCATGCCTTAGGGTCCTAAATAATGCCTATTTGACCTATGGCACACATCCCAATATGTCTACATTGGGTAGTGCACATAAGTCAAAATTGCATCATACTAGGCATTTACTGCTCATATTGCGCATATAGCATTATGTGCTATGCACATAGCTCAAAAATTTCCAGAACCCCACATTGCTAATACAATTTTCTTAATCTTATCACCCTCACCTATAAATATAAGCCTTGTATTTATGGAAAATGGTCTGGAAATTAATTAAAATTGCCTAAACTCTGCTAGATTTTACTCTCACTTAATTAAACACTTAATTAAGTAATTAACTTAGGATTATAGACTAATTAACCTTAATTAGATCCCTAATCATGTCTGGAATCAAGATCTAGAAGCCTAATCTACTGTGGTGAGTTGAATGCTTATTCTCTCCTTCTTTTCTTATTGATTTCATGATGGGTTTTTTATTTTTGACTAGATTTTAATGATTGACTTTAATCATGTATGGTTTAATGGATCCCAATACTTGTTCATGCCTTAAATAATCTACCATGGTTGTTAAATCTACTGAGATTTGGGTTTTAATTCATGTTTTTGCTTAAAAACATGAAGTATGCCATATATAGCTTACATTTGGTGCATATCATGTTATGTACGAAGCACATAACCTTCTCTTATGCTAAAAAATGCTATTTTATAATCATTTTTCACTTTTTTTTGCTTCATCCTTGAATTTCTTAGTAGCATTAAAGGCTTCATAATAGCCCTAATGATTTGAGTTTGTCATACATCATTCATATTTCATAAATTTTGGCTTTTAAATCATATTTCTCAAGTTAAATGTATTTAATTTGTTTAAATGATGTTTAATGACATGATTGGCTTTGGTTGGTTGAGTTTGCTATCTTCAATTAGCATTTGTATGATGTTAATAACCCCTGATTCATTGAGCCATGATCAATTGCTTATGATTTTGCTATTAAATCATCTCATTTTACTTAATTACTCAATTAATGTAATTTTAATTATATTTAATATGTCACCTAACATGTTTATCTTAATTGGATATTGATTTGTTTCTAAGTGATGTTTCATATGATCTTAGAAAATTCTGGTTTTTCTATTGATTGATTTTTCCTAAAATTGATTATTTTGGCATGATTTTCATGATTCGGCTCATGTTTATTTACTTTTTCATGATTGTTACAATAACATTCATCAGACTTTGGCTCTTGATTTGTTCTTTTACGTGGCACTAAATTAGTAGATCTAGTTATAAATTTTATTTACTATTAATGATTTTTCTTATTTATTTTGCATTGTCACTCATGCATTTTTGGCTTATGCTCTTTGAGGTTGACTTTTCTCGAGTGGATGAGACGTTGCTTAATGTCTCAGATTTTTGTATCGATGAAGATTCTTTGTAATAGAATAGCCTTAGTCCCTCATTTTTTTATGTGATTTAGCCTTAAATCCCTCATGTATCCCCTATCTTCTTTGATCCCTTTTACCGACCTCTATTTTATTTTGTGCAGCTTTGCTCATTATTTTGTATCTGCCATGATATATGTTTTTTCATTGCTATATGATGTATGCTATGTCATATCATGCTTATGCTATGTCATCTCACATGTCATGCATATACCATGTCATCTCGCATGTCATGCCTATACTGTGTCATCTCACATGTCATGCTTATATCATGTCCTCTCACATATCATTCTTATGTTATGTCATCTCACATGTCATGCTTATATCATGCTTATGTTATGTCATCTCATATGTCATACTTATGTCATGTCATATTACATGTCATAATTATACCGTGTCATCTCACATGTTATGCTTATGCCATATCATCTCACATGTCATGCTTATGCCATGTCATCTCACATGCTTATATCGTGTTATGTCACATATCATGCTTATGTCATGTTATCTCACTTGCTATGCTTATGCCATGTCATCTCACATGTCATGCTTATATCGTGTCATCTCACATGCATGTGTCATCCTATATGTCATGCCTATACCATGTTTCATTCACCATGATTGCCATATCATGATACCATGCTATGATTTCCATATCATACTCACCATGCTATATATGTCATGATTGTTGCTATACTATACCCCGTTGTATACTATTTCATGCTCATGAATGCTTGTCTACCTAAGGCAATTAACTCTACTAAAATGGTAAAAGCAAACTTAAAACTCTGAGTGAATAGATCTTCACCACACAAATCCATGTTTGAAGGGTTTGACTTAGCACTCATGCTAATGGGTTAGTTAAACCAAATCCAGATGATCGAGCATCAAAGTGTCATGTTTTATGCCTACAAAGCACCCATTTTAGCACTATTTATTTGTTAGAATAGTTAACTTGCGTACATTTTATATTTTGCAGGTCAAAAATGGTGAGTTTTGGAAAACGTGCTTAAATAGGAAGATTTAGAGCTTATTTGGATTTTAGAGTTTCAAGACACCGCTTATGGGCATAAGACGGGGTGAAACGACCTGTCAGCAGTGCGTTTTAGGAAGAAGAAGTTGAGTCCAACTCAAATTCTTGCGAGCTGGAAGCTGATACCGCTTGCGGGCATAAGGGACATCAAAATGACAACATCTGAACAAGTTTTGAGTTTTGACGAGGACGAGTTTTACTTGTATTTAAGCTCTTTAAGCTGCACGGAAAAGTGATTGGGGACACTTCAAACTCTTCCATCTGAAGATTAGGATAATTAATTATTTATTTTTATTTGTTTAATTATTATTTTTCCTTCTATAAATAGGAGTATGGTCCTATATAGAAGAGGTTCCAATTAGTTCTTAGTTTTCAGTTTTACTTTTGTAGTTCATATTTTATTCTTATTTCAATTCTAGTTTTTATTTTCTTTATTTTTCTTTTATGTTTATGATGAATTCACCAATGATGCTAGGCTAGGCGATTATTTTTCCCAATTGGAAGCAATTCAAGTCATTCATTAAATGATTATGTGAGATCTAATTGATCATAATTCCATTGGCAAAGCACTATTATCTTTAATTCTGAGTCGCATAGAACCATTGTTGTTCCTAGTGCATGTAAATAAGGCCTGTTGCATGTTTCTAAGTTCTAGCATATTGCTAAGCGAGTTGTTTGATACGGAAAAGTCACTCAACTTACTAGAGTGGTAAAGCAGGATGTTATCCTGGTTGCGATCTGCGGTAGTACTTCTGTGGGTTAGAGGATCTAGTTTGAACATGAAGGATGCTGGGTCGTAACTATTAACTAGAGTCGGGTCTTCCTAATTCTTCATGCAATTTCGGGATGACTTAGTGAGAATCTATTTCCACCTTGTCTATCCTGGGATTAGA